>JAZHYW010063349.1:0-20944 GCA_037355805.1 Ixodes ricinus
ATAATAACATCTTACATTACATTTCTCCCTCTCAAGCCTTTCAGACCCCAATTAAAACTTTAATAACTTTGCAAAATTTTTCTTGCAGTTTGGAGGTTAATTATTCAGAGATCAATGCGTTGGAGGCCAATTTTAAGGGCACGTCAGTGAGTATCAAAATTTCACCGGAGCTCTATTGCTGAGAAACCTGCAACCTATCTGAAAGTCGGTGCACTCGAGAAGGGACACAATTTACAGGACATGACTTTGACCGTGGAGTCCAACTGAATGCCTGCAGGCAGAAACCGGGCCGGGTTGTGCGTCAGAGCATCGCTTTGTGAAGTGAGGCGTTTAGCGGCAGGCCTACCGCGTTTCTGGTCGGACAGCGTACGTGCCGGTAGTGCGGTGAGTTGTTTCACTACTGCGTGGTGCACACTGGCGCGAGCTGCTGGTTGTGCACACGCTGGCTCATTCTCATCACACAGCCGGGAACACCAGACACCCGCACAAGGGCGAGACTAACTTCCGGCTACTTATGGCACACGTCGCGGAGCCACTATGTACACGTCACTACGAAGCCGAAACAGCGCTTCAGCGAGCGCGCGCAGGCGCGGCTATCCGTCAGCTTGAAGCCTCACGTACCTGAGTGCATGGATGACCGCTGGGGCCCAATCCGGTGTGCTGCAAACAAAAGGCTTCGTTCACAAAAACGTGACGACTAGTGACCTTCGTGGGCTTTCCACACGAACTGGACGCCCAACTTACGAGAATACGAGCGGGCCACATATAATTGAACTAAAGAGTGGCGCAGCCGGATTAATTACACTATTGGTACGCGCTGCAAATATGCGAGACCGTCCAGAATTAAATGTGCACGGTTAGGAAATACGAGGAGCTTTTTGAGCTCCCATTCAGAAAGGTAAAGATTAAGTTCTCTCACATCTTGAAGCACTCTCACCGCATAATATCGACAAATGGCACAGCAAAATCGAAGAAAATGGGATGAAAATAGAGAAGTGGAGCTAACTTTGAATATGAGCCCCAGAATTCCTCTGCACCCGAAAATGTTTTAAAAAAATGCAATCTTACGGTCATGTTGCTTTTGCTAAACAATTGTGTGAGACAAGGGGCAACGTGAATCAAAGATGACCTAATTCCCAGTCAGCAATGTTACGACATGGCTTTTGCCATAGCTTACTAGCTTCACAGTTCCCCGGATGGCATACAGTGACCAAACAGCCATGATTACTAAAAATAAGCAATCTTTCTAAGATGATAAAAAAAAAAAAGCAGCATATTAAAGATCGGGGTGAGGGGTGGGGCATCTCTTCGGGATACAACGGTAGGTACTTTGGTCTTGCAGACCGCATGCTCTTAAATAGAACTGAAAACAGGCGGACGACAACAGCTTAAAGACGTCGCTTGGTGACGTTAAGAGTTAAAGGACTAACCGGGACACCGGATCATTGGGGGCTTCATCCTGAGGTATGGTGAAACCGGCTCCCACGTTGTTAGTCACCTGCCTCACCTGCAAGACCGCCCCAATCCATTAGACTGCCTAAAAGCACCCTCTCAAGACAAAAAGTTCTTTCAAAAACGCAGGTTGAATCTCAGCTCGTCCAGAGCAGTAGGAACTTAAAATTGAAGGCTCTCTGCTCTTATCAAAGAGTTATGAAACTCAAGATTCTTATAAAAGCCAGCAGGATTTCGTAAGAATCCCAAGAAAAATTTGCTTCGAAGTACAATGCGGAGCGCAAGTTTGTGTGCTTCTTTTTGCAGGGGTTTTGGTGACGTCAGAAAGATGCCGATCTCTGATTGGCTCTGTTCGGAAGGATAGTGGGTAGACCTCAAGGCAGCATGCTTGAAGGCCTACCCACTATCCTTCAATCAGAGCCAATCAGAGATCGGCATCTTTCTGACGTCACCACAACCATGGAACGTGCACGAACGTCATCCCTGAATTCAATCTAACATTGAAGGGATACTACAACAAAATTTCGGTGCTTATTTTTTTATCTTTATGTGTTCAAAGAAGCAGTATCACATCGAACACACCAATATCTTGTTAAAAAAGTCACGAAAATAAATTTTAAAACGATATAAACGATTAGCAAAGAGCACCTGGTGGATGTCGCTAACGCCTCGTTTGTAATGCCCGTCTAGGAACCTTGACAGCTAGTGACGGTGAGTGTCTCGACTCAGGCCATGACGAGAGAAGGTGGGAAGGAGGAACTCCCTCTTCCCGAGAATTCCTTTTGTGTGACCCAGAAGTCGCTATTGTCCCCCTACAAGATTATAGAAGATTAACCCGTCACTCAAAATTCGTACAAAAGCAGCCGCTTCAGTGGCTAGAACGACTACAACATCCTCTCGACGTCAGCCTCGCCGTAGCTTTGCCAGTCTCGAGACGACCTACGTCACGATTGCGTTGGATGTCACGTGCTCTAAGCTGGCTGTTCTCCGAGCGCTTGCCAGAGTGGGCCGTTTATAACGAAAAAATACAGCCACCAGGCTCAAAATACAAACATGCGATTGTCATTTACGGACGTTGTGGATCATATTCAACCTATTTTTGAACACAACAGGTATATCTCAAATTTCGTTGAAGTATCCCTTTAACACTGTGGGAGGTGCTCAACAGCCAAATTACGACAAAAAGCTTCTTTTCTTTTTTCTCAATAACTTTTTTTTTTATATATTTCGTTTTATGTTTACTTGCCCGAACCTCTTTACGATGGCTGTTGTTATTGGCAGGGTTTCACAGCGGACCACAGGGTGTGTTTAATGCAAGTCGTGGCACGACGTCACATTGTCACGTGATGGGAGAAAAATTTTCTCGTCAAAATTTAGCGGAGAAATCTTTTATGGTGCTGCTATGCCTCGTGACATCGCAGGATGCCGACACCATGTGACCTCATGTTTTGTATGCAGCGCGATAGTATGTAGTCTGCGAGTGGCATCTCAGCATTTGCAGAACACAGCGAGGAACCGGTAAATATTTTTAGACGCAGTTCAACCGTGAGTTAAGCCACAGCAATAAAACTTATTTTTACATAGCTGGCTACCCCACAAAGCTAAATAGATTAAACCATATGTGCTGAGTGAGTAGGGTCGATTATTCTCCCTCTCATTATTATTATATACTCCTTTTCCCTCCGTTCCTAAAGGGGTCCTGAAAACATCAATGGCGGAGAACTATTGCCTTAAAAAAGCACCTAACCACTTTCTGAAGTCGTCTATTTATGGTCATAACTGGAGCTACAGGCTCTAAGCATCCTTAAAATCCAAACATAGCATTCATGCATGGCCCCTTTCTCTCTATTAAAATCGGAACCAAAGATTGAATACCTCGGAACTATCGCAGACACTACCAGGTGCCGTTGGAAGAGGAGAGGCCCTTCTCCTCATTCGACGAAGCTCAAGTTAGATCGAGTCGCGACCACAAATAGACCGCCGCAGAAAGTGGTTTAGTACCATGTTAAGTTTCAGGATAATGAGAAACCCTGACGCATGAAGCACGAGTGCTAGTAAACAAAGAGGCCCGCCTCCCCCTCTTCACCTTGGCGGACGTCCACTTGCCCGGCCTGCTGGCGTTTTCCTTGGCCCCCTCGGCGGCGACCACAAACGGGGCGGGTGCCGCCGGTCGCACAAAGCACGCCGTCGTCCCCTCCGGGTTCTCCCTGGAGAGCACTCTGGGCGCCCTGTTGCCGGCGTGGCCCGGTGCCTGGCCCCCAATACCCCCTGCACCTCGACTGCAACGGAGACCGGACCCCACATCAGTCGTTGTTTGGGATTAAGGATGGAAGCAGAACCATAGAGTTGTTAAAACAATCTAGAGGGAAAGGTCCCCCCATCTGACCCCGCTCCCAAAACAGCGGGGCAGACGCGGTCGTGGATTCTCAATCTGGGTTACTGGGAACCCTGGGATTTCCCAGGCTCTCAAACACTCAAACTTCCTCAACTGCCCCTACCCCCATATTTCCTCAACCCGCCTACCTCCCAAGATGAAATACCCAACCGGTATTTCATTAGATCTCAACCATTCGCCGATACGTAATTATGAGCACCCCCTTTCGTGTCCACTATTGTTTGCACTGTTTTGTTACATCAGTGCAAAAACCAGGTCGGGTTTTTCGGCTGCCATTGAAGGCGGACAAGGGTTCCTTCAGGCTGAAAAGTTTCAAAACCCCTGGACGTGGACATTGGTGGTCCCAGTGGGACCATACTGCCTGTGATCGCTTTGATATGCACAAAGGAGCAGCGAGACATCACTTGCAAGGTCTGTATTAAAGGGCAACTCCACTCAATTCCGAAAATTTTGGCTTACATCTGATTCCATTTTACAAAGTACTACTAAACAGCTCTACGTCTTTGGATTCGCGAAATGTGGAATATTATTTGTGTAATCTTAATTTAAACATCAGCTGATACCGAAACCGAAACTTCGGTTGCGTCAGGCAACATTGGTCTCATGTCCTCAGTCATGGCCACGTCACGTCGAACCACGTGGTCTTGTGACGTTCGTGGGGGCGAGGTACAGGACACGCGACGCGGGCAGGTCAGGGCAGGTCGCTTCGCGTGGCGTGGACGGTGATGGCCCGGGGGAGAGGGGGAAGGGGAGAACACGAAAGAAAAGAGGGGGAGCGGAGAAACCGGACATGCGATAAGCACGCAGGGCAGCGCAAACTAGCGCATCCGCGTTACGGTGATCACGTGGACGCCGTAGAGCCAACACCGGGAGGAGAAACTCATGACGTCATCGTTCAATTTCGCCCTGAGAAGTAAAAACAAACAAAACGTGAGAATGACGTAGTCATGCCTCTGGCGTAGTGGTTCAACGTTGGCCGCTCCAACTCCGTCGCATTAACTGCGCTGACGATTGGGCCTCGCGTCGCACGCTAGAGTTGGCAGATTTCGGCGACTTGGCTCATTTGAAAGTTTGCTGGCCAGTTTATTAAATATATAGACGAAATTAGATCGTAATATTTGACATGGGGTCTTCCTATATGATACTGAAGAGGGCTGCATAGTTTTCTAAATATCAAAAATGAAGCGGAGTTGCCCTTCATGTTTCTTTCTAGCTTTAACTCGTTGAGGCAAAACAAACACCACCAACCTATCATCTGCTTTCTGTTTTTTTTGCTCTTCCGTCGCTCTCTTTGTGATACTTTCTCTCAAGACGCCCCAATGTCGATGCTCTCCGATTTGCCACGAAACACAGTCTCGTGATTGGACGCCGCACTCACCTTTTGCGAGGCACGCTCGGTGCCCACTTGACCCCCGCCTTCCGACCTGCCTCAGGGTTGCCAGCACGCTGCGGCCGTCTTCCGTCGTCGCCGCTTCCTCCCCCACCTCCATCATCTGCTGCGCCACCTGGCGGCTCACACGGGCCTCGAGGTGCCTGGAAAATGTAGCAGCACAAACTCCGTTTGCCTCAAATATTTAGATAACTGCCCGGCAGCAACGGGAAATGTCGCTCCTGCGTAGCGTAGCGTGTTAAACTACCTACGTGTTTATCTGGGACGTGCATTTATAGGTGAATATATTACTTTATATCTAGAATGCCTCCAGCCACGAGGCTAAAGCAGGAAAGCAAGCTCGTAGAAGGTAATAACACTCTTAAATGCACAAGTTATATTCTCAAAAAGCGGACACATTCGTAATACAATTTAGCATTCATCGAGGCAGTTCCAATGATCGAAACATTTAACGAATTTCTCGAGTAATATGCTACAGCGATAAGGCATAATGAGTTGGTTGTGTATTGTCCTGGCATCACTACCAGTTTTAGTATTTCCATCCGAATCAACATCAACCTCGCGCCGAGAAGGAAATGGACGTAAACCGTCTCACCTTAACGTGGACTGCAGCAAACGCTACGAGTACAATCCCTCCACTTTTTGATGCACCCTGGCTACACAAACCATCGTGTTGAGGAACCACCAACCAAAGCTACCCGCTCGCACTTGCAGCCTTTGCTGTGAGTCAGCGTCGAGGCGATGTATAGCATAAACGACTAGCGAAGTCAAGGCGTCTGGAACACGTCTATGATCGATGCGTTTAGTGTCCTATACCACCCAAGCGTCAAAAGTGGTCCCGAAGGATGCAACAAATGATGCCGCGGGAGCCAGCATGCCGTGCTGTCGGATGTCACAATCCCCGCAGTTGGTCGTTGAAGTTCTGGCGAAAATGACGAGCGATTGCCAGTGCCGCTGTCGTCGCGGCCTCCCAAGTCGTCGCTGTCAGAGTTTTTGTGGAGGGTCGTTATGGAGAGCGACCCGCCGCAGAACAGGCATCTGTCACATCCACCACCGGCGCTCTTACACCAACAGGATCACGGCCAACAACAATGAGACAGTTTTACGACGTCATCGGGCGGAAATCGAGGGACCGCTTCTTAGGATGCGGTAAACACATTAGCCGGAGGCACGCTCCAGGCACCATACTCGTGATTGCATTATTTTGCAGCAGTCGGTGCTGTGCGCCACAAAATAGGAGCCACGGTAAGGCTGGCCTGTGCCCTCGCCCACCTGAGCTGTGCCTCCAGGGTCTCTTTGGGGCAGGCTTTCCTGGAGATGCCCTTGCGGAGGATCTTGGCAGCATTCTTGGAGTCCCCGACTGCCTCTCTGTGATTGGCCCACCTCACGTAGAAAGGTGCCAGCCCCGCCCCCACGCTCCGGTCGTACATCGCTTTGAACACGACCTCGGGCTCGGAACTGATGTCCGCCTGCGGGAGAGGAGACCGGACCCCGGAAAATACGGGGGCACCAACGTTAGCGAAACCTGCAAATCCACCTTACCTAAAGGGGCACTAAATTACTTCTGCGATTGTCTATTTATGGCCATGACTCAAACTATGGGCTCTCAGTATCCTAGAAAACCAAACATTACGTTTGTGCGTGGCTAATTTCTCTACTAAAAATTGGTATCAAAGATTGATTACTTCGGAACTATCACAGATACCCAGCTCCTTCCACTTTAGCAGAGCAAATACTGAGAGGAGGTCACCTCCTCTCCAATGTTTGCTCTGCTACAGTGGAAAGGGGTGCAAGCAGATTCCCCTGAACTCTTAATCTGTGACCTACCATAGTGTCATTATCTGGCACCCGAGGCTGCCATACACACCAACACATTGCCCTGACACCACAGCTGCATCGGCGCTGTTGTCGTCAGCATTGTTGCCGTCAGCGTTGCTAGCATCTTTGTGTGTGCCACGCATGTGCAGACGAATCTGGTTTCTGCACATGCACACTGCCTACACTCGATGTGGGCAAACACTGACTTGCTCATAAACAGCGTGTCAAGCTATACAGTCAGGTAGATACTGCTCGAGGGAACACTCACGTAGCGCAGCCAGACGTCGACGTAGCGTGGATCGTCGGTATACTTGCTCTCTGTGACAAAGAGGGAGATACACTTTTCGAGGAGCTGTTGCAGGTTCACCTCGTGACCGCCCTGGGGGAAGTGCTGCTCCAGCCACAGTATGTACCTGGATGGATGGATGGATATGGCTGAACCCTTTCAATCTAAAGGCTGCTTCCGCCATCTTGCCAACCTTTTAATTTCAATAGTTAACTGACATGACGCACACCGTGCATGTATCACGTGCCAGGGCGCGCCCAGGTCTCGTAGCCATGGACACGCTCCCTTCTCTTTTCCCCCCAGTTTTTCTGGCCTAATAAACATGTCTTACTACTACTACTGATCTCAGATTAGTTGGGGGTTAAGTCCTTTTATAGTATACTTCTAAAAAATGTAATCCGTGTGACCCGCAGAAGGGGACATGGTACCTCCAGTGACAGCGAGCCAAAACACAACAAAACTTACGCTTATCGCACCATACTCCGTTTCACTTTGCAGCGTACTATGGAAAACGCTTTGAACTACAGGAGCCAATCCATAGCTCGGAGCTTAACACTTGACTTTGTGAGTCGCTCGCCCAACTGGAAGATCATGCGACACCCTCTTTTCTATGGATTGGCTCCGGTGGCTCCTAGCAACAGTGGCAGTATGTTGTGAGGTGAAACAGAGTTACAGCGAGCAAGTGTCCCAAGCTGTATCTTTTACGGTTTGGAACACCAGGCACGCCAATCAAAAGGCAAAATAAAGAATGTGCTATGGTTATGCAGCTAACCACACGCAGTTATCACTCAAGGGCGGAGGTAAAACATACGCATGTGGGCATATCTGGTGGATAAAGAAATGCACAAGGTGTGCCAGAAGCGGACAAACTTGCACACCGTATGGGAGGGCAAGGTCCCACCAGCTGATGCACCAAAGAGGCTCTTCACTCGCTCTCTGAAGAGAAGCCTACTGGGGAGGGGTCTTGTACGACGGTTTTTAAGGGAAGAATTTAAAGGTTTTCGAGGACACTCCACGGCATGAAACAACAGCCAGTTTGAGTTGCGAGCAACATGTCGCCCCAGCTTCCTAGTAAAATATCCGCAGACATTCTGAGGCAATTGCTCGAAGCACCAAGCAGTCCCATGTGGCACACAGAAGTCTGGACAGGCACTGCGTGCCTGTGTCCCTAGCCTCACTTGCATAGACGCAGCAAGGAGCTGTTGAGACTTGACAACCACCGAAATAAAACAGAGATGAGACAGACCCACCTGTGCCAGACATCGAGTGGATCCTCCCCGGAGTAGGTCCTCAGCTCCTCCTCAAAATTCCTAGAAGCAGAACAAGCCTCAGCCAATGCTCACAACCACAACACGAGCCACTCAGTCCAAATGTCATTTCCACCCACTCGTTGTTTCCACCACCCCTATCCAAGAACAAAATTGGAACGCCCAAAAATGGGATTTTTAAGTAAACTGTGTCAATGCATCCTGGGCCAGAACCCGAACGCATGCATCACCCGTTCTCAGGGGGAAAAGGCAGTGACGTAGCCAGGATTTGTTTTTCTAGGAGGGCTGGCTACGTCCCTAAAGCGGGAAAAGGGGAGGGAAAGGGGAGGGGCGGTGGGGTTAATGCTTGACTTGACGTACCTCCGCCTTTGTTGGACGGTGTCCTTTCCCTGAAGTGCGGCTTGCAGGGACGACATTGCGCGGCCCTGCTTCAGAGGCTGGATGTTCTCCTTGCACAGCTCCCAGTCCTCGCCGCCTTCGGCCATAGGGCTCCAAAGTTTCCCAAGTAAATGCCCTGACCGACAAACCGATAAATGCCGTCTTGTAAAATGAAGAGACCAGTCAGAAATTCGAAATGGAGCGGAGCTGGCTTGATGTCGATGACAAATGTCGTTCACTGACCCAACAACAAAACATAGTTCCTTGGAAGATGTGAAAATATAAAAGAAACAAAACAATAAGAAGTGGCAGGTACTGCATGGCTACGACTAAAGCAATGAGGTAGAGGACTAAAACACTAAAGCAGTTAAAACGTTAGAACTTTCCATCGTAGATCAACTGGATTGTATATGTGTCAGGATTAGCCAACGCTATCCAACATTCAGTTGTTTATGCACATGGTGTCTCAATCGGTGAGATCGTTGGAGCGTTGCCGGTGTTTTGGTTTATACCGTTTTTAATCGTAAAAGTGGGGCTTTGCGGGTTTTACATAGCAGGCGATTTCAAGCTGAGCTGGTCGCCGTAAGCGTACGCTCGCCCAACAACCAAAATGAGGTACGCAAGGAGTGTGGTCCTCGTTCCTTCGTCAGATCGGGCTTCCGTGGGAACGAGGTAATTGAAGGAGTCAATCAGTATAGCGGATACATTTTATACTCAGGATCGACGTGGACGGCCTCACGGTGTTCTTCCCTTACGAATACATCTACCCGGAGCAGTATTCCTACATGCTGGAACTGAAACAGTGCCTCGATGCAAAGGTAAGAGTAAATGAATGAAGTCGATCCCGTGCTAGTGCCGGATTCGTTCTGTTGGTAAGTCTCAACGTAGAACTACGATGGTCATGAGAATGCAAATAACGGGGCACAAGAGAAACACTTAAACTCGTAACAACTGGAAGTAAAGGTCTACCAAAAAAGCTGTTTCCTTCGCGAACTTGATGAACAGTGACTTTCACTATTATCTTTATGTGGATGTGTGTGCTTGTTTTGTATGTTTTTCCTTAGTCCCCGTCCCCCCCCCCCCCATCCCGTCTTCCACACTGTACGCGGCGGCCGGCTAGCAGGCGCATATGCGTAAGGGTTATCACCTTTCTGCCTAGGCTCGCACGCTGCCGCGTACAAGTGAACTCATTGTGCAAATAAATTACAATTACAACAAAAAAAAATAAGTGCAGGCGAGTTGGTGCATATTTATCATAATGTTTACAGCCTGTGTTTTAGAAGGAACTTTGAAGACAGTGTAGAAGGGACAGAAGAAAGACACTTTTTGTCCACTTTCTTCTGTCCCTTCTAATTTGTCTTCAAGTTTTCTCTCCCGGGACAGCGCAAATATTGTGGCTTATGGGAATAGAGTGTCAGGAGTTCTGTCTAGAGGGAACGATAGCAGAAGCAGTACAGTTCAGTGCAGACGGAACGATAGCGGACGCAGTAGAGTTCCATCCGGACGGAACAATAACAGGTGCAGTAGAGTTACGTCATGGCGGAACAATAGCAGGCCCAGCAGAGTTCCGTCCAGAAGAAACGATAGCAGGTGCAGTAGAGTTCCGTCCAGATGGAACGACAGCAGGTTCAGCAGAGTTCCATCCAGACGGAGCAGTAGCAGGTGCAGTAGAGTCTGGTTGGTTCCATCCTATGGGCCCAGTAGAGAATATTGTTTCTGATCATCCAAGCTGGAGTAACAATAACGAGCTCTCAGTTGGTTTTTTAGGATGGCAAAGGTGTTTTGGGGAGAGTTATTTACAAGCTGGAGCCACAATAACAAGTTCTTACTATGCAAGCCTAATTACAAAATTATATACTGCTAATTAAGGAGAAACGTGGTGGAAAGTTGAGACAGGAAGTGCTCCTTCATTATGACAATGCACCTAGCCTCAGGTCTTGCATTACAACAGATGCAATTCTTAAAAAATGCTTTGGAAATGCTGGAATATCCACGATATTCAATGGATCTGGCTCCCAGTGACTACAGACTCTTCAGGAAATGGAAGAAACACCTGCATGGGAGGAGATCTTTAATGGGCAAAGAGGTAATAGTGGCCGGAGGTGCATGGTTTAAAGAGTTTAGACAAACATTTCTTCAAGAAACAGTAGAAATGTTATAGGATTGCTGGGACAAGTGCATTCGACTTCAAGAAGAATATGCATGCTGAATGGAGCTTCAGTGCCAGGTTTTTCTTCATTGCCGACTGGACACAGAGGACTTTAGTGGTAGCAAGTTCAGTAGGTTCCACCTAGATGCAACTCTAGTGATGACTATCGTTTTGTCTGGAGGGAACTCTACAGGGTTTGCTAACTTTCCGCCTGGACAAAACTGTAGTGGTTCCGTCTGGATGGAACTCTACTGGTGACTATCTTTACGTCTAGACGGAACCCTAGCCATAGCCATAAGAGAAACACTTAAACTCGTAACCACTGGGAGCCAAGACTTACCAAATAAGCGTCTACTTTTGTGAACTTGCTAGTGCGATTGAGATTGTGTATACAGCTCTAAACAGCACCACCTCACGTGAGCTTCTTATCCGCATATACGGAGCACTGGAAATAGCTCAGCATTAAGTTTGAAGGCTTTTTTGTGGCTCTGTGTTTTTCCGCAGGGTCATGGAGTTCTTGAGATGCCTTCGGGAACTGGAAAGACTGTCACCCTGTTGTCTCTCATCTTATCCTATATAAAGGTCGGCAACTTACCCCAGGCTTGCTTATTTTCTTTGTGTGTGCATGAGAATTTAAGCAGCAATGTATTTTTAGTATTTGACAGACAATAAAATAGTTTAGCAATGCTTCCTGCCATGTTTTGTAATCAGCTGTTATATACTGGTAGAGTTTTTAACCCTTGATTTATAGGTACTAAGTTGAAAATTGTTCTTTACCTCTTAGCAGTACTACATTATGAAAATCTATACCTTTTTTTCAGCCTCCCACTCCAAAGTTGTTAAAACTCTCACCGTCATTCTTTGTACTATTCCTGTGCAATGGTCACGCTCCCCTAAAACTGGACTTTCCAGATACATTGACCAGGAGAAAAAAAAATGTGCCACGTCACTCCCGCGTGTCTAAACATATGCCCTTCAGAATATTGCCGAGGCAGTCGCAGAAATGTGTGTCGTGCCGCATTACTTAAATTCTTGTGAGCTTGACAAGTCTTGTTCTTGTGCAACGTCTGATTTCAGGCCAATCCAGCCATGGTGTCCAAGCTGATTTATTGCTCCCGTACATTGCCGGAGATTGAAAAGGTGCTCCAAATTTTGTATTTCCAAAGCAGCTGCACTGCTCTTGTAGTACTATAGTGTCAGGCTTTACCGGTTTGCACCAGCGCACGTGCATAAAGCTTTACCGCTTTGCCCCGACTTCACCGAGAAGCGGCTAATGTAGACAAGCCCTTTGGTTAGATAGGTGGGCTCAGAAATACACTGGCTTGCGCACTTGGTATGTACTTTGACTGCATTCCAAATGTTTTAAAAATTAGAGGGTGGGCGCTTACTGCGACGTGGGCGTACACTTGGTATCAGGATGTCATTACAAAGGCACTCTTAAGTGCATAGCATTTGTAGTTCTTCTGTGACCTCACGTCACAATGATCTTAGTGTCACGTAATGCTGTGACTTCATGTGACATCATGACATTCCGTGACACTGTGATGTGATGGTGTCAGGTGACGTCATTTCTTGACAGTGATAGCTTATCTATTTACAAAACCCTCGCAGTGTGCACTTTGGTGGTCTCTTTGCTGTTTCCATAGAAGGAGGAGAGTGCAAAGGGGCCCTATAAATGGTATGCGTTTAGAACGCCTTTGGTAAATTTTAAGGAATGCATACAGTTCTTCTAGCTTGTGGGCAACTTGGTGATCCAAGGTGTTGAACCAGGTCCCTCGCATGTTAAATTTTCTGTGGTCATTTCCACCGCGAGGTGGCCAAGTGCGATGGGCAACATGAGATAAAAACAACTAATAAAAAGCTGGTGCCGCGCATGCGCAAGGGCTTTTGAGTCGCGGCACTTGTCAATGACAGTCAATAGATGACTAATGTCGTTGAACCAGTCTGACGAGACATTCTCCGAGGCAGGTAGTGGCGAGGGAAATCCTGCAAGCTTTGGCAGCTCCCTCACTTTCGGGAACCATAGTTTCGTGAGATGTCTTCTGGGAGTCCCACGTGGCGAATTCACAAACTGATAATCCAGAGAAAAAAAAGATGGCAGTTTGGTTTTAATTTTGTAGTTTGTTGACCTTGAGAGGAGCGTGGTGTTGGCAGGTGGTGGAGGAGTTGCGTCGCTTGCTGAAGCACTACCACAAGGAGACCGGAGAGGACATGGACGTCCTGGGTCTCTGCCTCTCCTCCAGGAAGAACCTCTGCATTCACCCCGAGGTGAGTCGGGAGGATACCGACGCCGCATGTAGTGGAAGAAATGCCGAGGGTACCTTGAAATCTAATTTTACGATTGTGCGAAGTGGTAGAAGCGTCCTAGACAATGCTGTTCCTGCCTAAACCCATACAGATGGCTTTTACAAATTATTCAGATGAGAAAGTGAATGTCTTGAGCTAAGAGCGATTCCAAACATGCTTCTTGACATTTTGAAACAGAAGCGCTCGTTTCAAAATCGCTTCTTTCAGGCACTTAAAGGGCCCATGAAACGAATTTTGGGTTGGGATAAATCATTTGAGATTGGGATTTTACTAATAGCACATCGTTCAGTGGGCCAAAAGAAAAAAGGTAGAAAGTCAAAAGCCTGATTTTCGAGTGCGAAAATTTGCAAACACAGCGGACTATTTCGTACCTCCTCCCCTTCGTAAGCTTCTGCCTTTTCACTGTGATACATCCGCGGTCCCCAAAGCGCGTCACTGGGTCCAAACGCACGTCACAGGACACCGGACCTCACTTATTCCCTTCACCCCTAAGCTGACATTGTGGTGGAAGCTACGCGCTTGCCGGACCAATCAGCCGCCTCCCTTTCATCACCTGACCTCATTCTCTGCGCGTGGGTATGCGCGAAAGAGCGTGATCACGTGGCAAAAGTGTGGCTGGCCCAACGAGCACACAGCTTCCACAGCAGCGTCAGCTTCGGGGTGAACGGGTTGGGGAAAGCAACTTTTGTCAGAATTTTGAGCGACGGGCCAATCTTCTAGGGGGACAATGGCTCTGTCCGGGTACACAAACCAGATTCCGAGCAAAAGGGGCCTCCCTCTTTTCGCCTTCTTGAACTGTTTGTTGGAATGCGCGATTTATGAGTTGAGGAGGAAAGCTAAACAGGAAAAAGTTGGAAAAGTGTTTCATGACCCCTTTAAGAAAATGTCTTTTGAGAGTTCGGTGCCCTCCTCAAGAATACTTCCTTTGCAACACGGTCCTTTGTTTGCGGCAGGTGAGCAAGGAGCGGGACGGTCATGTGGTGGACGGGAAGTGCTACTCCCTGACGGCACCTTACAAGCGGGGACTCGCGGGGAACTCTGCGGACGGACCCGCCTCGCAAGCGGCTTCTTGTACATTCTACGAGGCGAGTGAAATGACGCCTCTCCACCCCTCCATCCCAGCTTGAGGGCCTTGTGATTTCATTCTTTCTTCATTGTTGCCAAAACAATACAAATCAACTTTTTTTCGTATCATTGTTGCCAAAACAATAAAAATAAACTTTTTTTTCGTAGGCTCAATATTTCATGAACTTCGCGAAGTGAGAGTTTTGAGAATATTTTTCGGGCAGGAAATTTCGTGTTTGGGAGGGTTTTGTTATGCATTCATCACTGTGGGGTAATATATTCCCAGGATCTATATCTTGTAACATTGTTTAAGTCGCGAAATTTGCGAAAATTAAGTAGTTAACGGTACTTTATTTCACTTTACGACGGACCGCAAAGGATGCTACGAGCCATCGGAAACCTGTCCAGTGCTGTTTGAGTGTCACGTGACCTTCAGGAGAGGTGCAGTGATGCTCAGGGGTGCACAGTCACGTGATTCGGTCGTAGCTCTGAGATGGGTCGTAGCGTCCGCTGCGGTGCATCATAAGGTGAAACGGAATATAGTGATGGATCCTTTCAGAAGGACAACTTGTAAAACAACAAATTGAAGTATGCATGAGTACACACAATAACTATCATCTTTAATATTCTTTTTATACAGGCCAGGATATACATACGGAAGTCCAACAGAGATGGTCTATAAATATATGTACAGTCGAATCTTGTTAATTCAGACTCTCTTAATTCAAACTTGCGAATAATTCAAACTAACATGCAAGTCCCATCCTATGCGTCTCTATGGGAGAAAGCTCCCGGTAATGCAAACTTTGCTTTATTCAAACAAATTTTCGGTCCCTCTCGAGTTTGAATTAACGAGATTTGACTGTATCATCTATTGAAACACCTGTCAAAATATGTACCATCTAAATAGGTATGTGTTGTCCTTGTAGGAGGCCTGCACTGAACTCTTGCCTGTTCAATCTTGGGGCTAATGTCATAGTGTCTGAAAGGCGCAGGCTTTGTCTTCTAGGCGCGATTGGTAGAAGGGTGACCGCCTCTCATTTTCCGACATCTGACACCTGTTTTGATTCACTACAACAGTAGGGAAGCGTACACTATATCCTTTTACCCTACCGTGTGGACGACGTGGCTGGAAAGGGACGTCGTGGTGACCCTTTTGGCCGGTCTTGCAGAACTTCGACGCCCACGGCCGGGAGTTCATCCTGCCCACCGGGGTGTACAGCCTCGTAAGGACCGCCCCGTGTTGCTCTGAGGGGTTCCCCTCACCTCGGTGTTCTCCCCCCAGGACGACCTGAAGGAGTATGGCGTGGAGCACCAGTACTGCCCCTACTTCACTGCGAGGCAGGCGGTAAGCAGCCACTTTGCCTGCACTCGTGCGTTCAACGGTCGTACGGTAGCACGGTGGGGCCCTAGAATTCCGGAGCCATGTTAACACGGATGAAAAAGCGAGTGAACGTAATCCTTAAATTCAACGTTTAATGAGGCGAACTCGTGCCTGCAACTAACAAAAAGGAGACCGTACATCCCGCGTCTGCAACGCAAGGGCAACTTTCTCGAAGCAGTGCGTTGCCGCTGCATTTTTTACATGCGGCACGTTCAGGAACGTTCTGTACCAGAAGAGACGACGGCAACCGAGGATTGGCTAGAACTTTCTGGAAAAGCAAAGATTGAGAAAAGAAAGAATCGGGACAGGCAGGGTTCGAACCCTGTTCTTCGCGTGGCAGCCGGGTACGTTGTCGACTCTGCCACGCATGCGACGATAGTTTTTTTGCTGGTTTTAAACGTTCGCTACCTGATCTCCCCATATTTAAGCGTTCACAAGCTCGTGCCACGGGAAAGTTCTTTGGTTGGCTCCAACCAAGCTCTCGCGACAATAGTAAGAGCCACCGGTGATTGTGACCTGCTGCTGCGCCGTGCAGGTGCTTCATGCCACCGTGGTGGTCTACAGCTATCACTACCTGCTGGACCCCAAGATCGCCGACCTGGTCTCGAAAGAGATGACGCGTTCCTCCGTTGTGATCTTCGACGAGGCACACAACATCGGTGAGGGGTGCGAGTTCTCTGATCTCGGCGAACTTTAAGGCACATACACACATCTGCGTCTGATTGTGTATAGGTGCAGAACGGCGTTCCTGCAGCAGGAAGCAATCGCTTGAGGAAGCAATTGCTTGAAGAATGATGCTCGCCATTCTGCAGTGCGCCGTAGCCCTCTGCGCGGTAACGTTGCCGGAGTGTTGCAGCAGATAAATTGGAAGTTGAGAAAAACGAAAAGGTTGCGTCCCCGTATGCACGCGTCGGTGTCCCACATCCAGTTTCCCGTCTGGAGACAGGATCTTGCTTCGGTGGCTTGTTAGGTACCGGAGTGAACTTGGGAAGAGGTTATTCCAAGGTTGCGATGCTTCGAGTTGAACAGATAGCCCCAATACCAGCCACGTCGACGCTGTTGCCTTGCGCCGCCACATTTTCCTAGATTTCACTCGCCTTTGGTGAGCCACAAGTGCCGATAGGGTGTTCTTATTGGCTCTTGACTGGGGTCAACTTCCTTTCAACGCAACTGTGTATACACGATTTGCACAAATGTGCTCCGCAACACTCTGCATCCGCTTTCTGTAACTGAGCGCACAGTGCTCAGACGTAAATGCGTGTATGGGCTTTTAGCTGCTTTGAGCAAGAGCCGAGTAAGTCACCCCCAGCACCTCAAGACAGTGTTGGAGTATTCCGACATGCTTAATTTCGTGGTTTCAGACAATGTGTGCATCGAGTCCATGAGCGTCCGGATCAACAAAAGGACCATCGATGGCAGCAGCGAAAACATCGACACCCTCGAACAGACGATCAAAGAGTGAGCAACCACTGTTACAGCTCGTCTTGGGACAACGAAATGGGCAATGGCTCATGGCACTGACCTAAATGGTGCATAGTAGTGCCATGATCCTCAGATAAGCTACTTACTGGCTTGGAAACTTCGGGAGTTTCTGCCCTAGTGCAGCAATGCTAACTACATAAAAGTAAAAAAAAAAACAAAAAAAAACTAAATCTTGAAACGGATGTAGCGCTCTTCACGGGGGTTTCAATTATTCTAAAAATCTGTAAACAATTTTAGTTTTGTGGGCTCAATATTTTGTGAATTCGGCGAAGTCTAGTTTTCAGCAATGCTTTGCGGATGCAAAATTTTGCAAATCAGGGTGATATGCTATGTATTTGTTGCCATAGGAAAATATATTTGCAGCTCTTTTTTTTGCAATATTATTCAAGTTGCGAAGTTCACAAAAGTTAGATCCTCTTGAATATTAATCTGTTTACAGTAATGATAGTTCACACCGAAAGAATAAAACACTGAAATGGAAGAAGGACATACACTCAGTTCTTTCAATGAGCAACAACACATTTGTATGATGCCCATCGCTCTACAAACACCACTTTGGTCACAGAAAAATCGAAGGAAGACTCTAAAACAATATTTAAAAGGATTAAACCAAATGCTGTTACGTCACTCAACTTAAAGCAGGTCCGCTCCGTGGAAGTGCTGCAGCAAGCTACATGCGCACGAGCCCTGTCGAACCGGATTTCTCTTTTCTCCTGGCCTATTCAACTCCTGCGGGGAGTGTGGAGTGCCAGCTACGACGACCAGGCTGTAACGTCTTGATGACACCAAGTGGCACAGCTCATAATCACGCCAGCCCCCAGGCACCTTTCCCGTGCTGGTCCAACTGACGTAATGTCTCCCATGATGCATCGCGCCCTCCGATGGCTGATCTTCGAGCACTCGCTGGAAGCAGTCCTTTAGAACGAAGAATATAGCTATCCGGTTCAAAATACAAGCGTGCGATTGTCATCAGCAGATAGAGCTGATCACGTTTAACTTATTTTTGTACGTGAGAGGTATGTTTTAAGTTTCAATTCAATATCTCTAAAGGGACCATGGAGGAAATTTCAAATTTTTTTAAAAGGAGGTGTTTTCGTTTGCATTGGGGTCCTAGCATGCCACTCAATTATTTCTAAAACTCTGTGACTTTTATTTTTGTGCCTGCAAATAAATTTGCAAACCAAAACAAACACTGACTATTTTTTTATTTTTTTTGGCTCTGGAAAGGGAAGTGACGTCGAAGAGCACTGTTGCTTTTCGATAGGATTTAGTAAATGCTCAGCATGGTTCTCACGGTTGGCTAAGGTGCACGGCGGTCTGTGAAGAAGCAGCCATATTAATTGTTGTCGGACTCATTAACCTGAAAGAAATAAACGAAAACGCCGCGCTTGCAAACGAGTTTGAGCTCCCGTTCAGTAACCTCAGTCTACGGAACAGGAGATGCTTCTCACGACGCGAAGTTCTGGATTGGCGCTTTACAAGGGCGCCCCAGACTTGCCACCGACTCCTTGGTCACCGCCTCACAGTGACTCTCCGCCCTACTCGCCGATGCCGACATAACATCAAGAGCGCGTCGTTCATTTGAAGCAATCACCTGATGAGGCGCCCATTGCCGCCATGCTTCAACGCCATGCAGCGCAGTTAGTTCACGTTTCTGTCGCTGTTTAGGTGGGTCTCAGGCATCGTTCCTTGTGCGTCTGTGACCCCAACTGTTTAACTGATTGGTGCGGCACCCAAACATCTGTTTGGGTCAGAATTTTCTCAACAGCGTCTGAGACGTGCCTGACGCCCATTTCAAGCGTCAAATGAAACTTCAAAATTGCCTTTATGGTCCCTTTAAGTGACACTTAACTACAGTTGCACTTCACCATAGTCACCACACTCTGATGGATGCTAGAGATCCACAAATGCACATGCACCAGTAGCTTTCACTGCGTAGCCACAAAGTTGTGCAAGAGTATAGTGTGAACATAATTGTACCACACAGATGAATGTACATTTATGAACTATGATACAATGTAATGCACAACATACACCGCACATATTTAAAAAAAAAAAGAATGAAAAAGTACAGTGGGCAATTGATAAAAAGAAACCAAAAGTACTATGCACATATCGTGCAACAATGTTCTAAGGCATTTGCAAATGAATCTACAGACGTGGAGTGAACAATGGTGTCAGACAAACGATTCCACTCAGACGCTACCTGCGGGAGAAATGAGTTGGATGTTTTTTGTGCAGGCTGAAAGAACAGGATGCGGAGAAACTGAGGGACGAGTATGAGCGATTGGTGGAAGGGCTGCGAGATGCCAACGTGGCCAGGGAAACCGACGCCATCCTCGCCAATCCCAGTGAGTTTGTTCTCGCTGTCTGCAGAGGCATGTGACATGCCATGAGTGCGCTGTTGTGGAAGTGTTTTGCTGACTGCATGGTCCTTTTTCCAGTTCTGCCTGACGAAGTGCTACAGGGTGAGTGGTCGTCTCGTTTGTTTGGAAAAGGATGTCATTAGGTTACTGCAAAGCTTTTCTAAACTTCCAACTCGTTGAACTTTCAGTAGGACTAAAGCTGCCCTAACCCAATTCACCCGTTCATTTAGTCATCCACATTGTGTCTTTACATAGGATGTACATATGTCTACAACTAATTACAATACAAATCATATTTTAATATACTTGATTTCGTTTTCATCTGAATTTATGCACCACGACGAGCATATGTCTATGCATATGAGCATATGTCTATGGGAATGCCTGGCTGTAGAATGTAATTAACCCTTTCTTGCAGTTTTTTTTGTTTTTGTGCCAGAACTTTTATGTAGCATTTGAGGTCGCACAAGTACTGCTTTGAAATAAGTAAGGGCGCCGTCCTGTGCTGTGGTACCTGCAGAGGCCGTTCCCGGAAACATTCGTCTGGCGGAGCACTTCGTGGCCTTCCTGCGTCGTCTGCTCGAGTATGTCAAGATGCGGCTGCGGGTGCAGCACGTCGTTCAAGAGAGCCCTGCTGCTTTCCTCAGGGACATCCTGCACAAGGTGGCCGATTCCTGCCTCTTTTCACTCCATTTACGCGCACTCTCTGTGGTCTTGAGCTGAGATTTTTTTCCTGGTACAGCACATGCCATTTCTAGCAAGCCCCACTTACCACATAGATTTAACTCGGCAGATATTCTAATCCTTCCCAGTATGAATGAGTCAATCCAGATATAAAACTTAAAAGATCCGTGAGCTTTGTGGGCAAACTCAGGAACGCAAAAATGAACTATGTGAAACGTAAGAATGAACCCAGTTTACGGCCATCCTCCCAGACGAGCAGCATATCACGTCTGGGCGCCAGTGTGGGGTTTCCCTGCTGCTACCCGTCTCGGGGAATGACACAGCACACCGGTTCAACAACACGTAAACACTTAATGACCGCTATACGCCTGCGGCGCAATCCCAACAGCCCCTCGCGCATACGCTGCGGCGGCCCTTTATCAGCGGCGGAGCGCCGCTCGCGTGGCCAGTTGCTCCTTGGCCCCCTCGTGGTCAAGATGACCACTCATGATTGTTGAAGGGGCAACCTGGGCCAACCGCT
>JAZHYW010063350.1:0-46107 GCA_037355805.1 Ixodes ricinus
AGGAACTACAAAGCAGACGACATCGTTACCCCCCCCCCCAAAAAAAAAAAGTCATAATATTTTGATTAATTATTTTTCTAATCGATTAAGTGTCCATTCAATATGTTTTCTCAGTAAGGATGATAAAAGAATGCATTGGCAACTGATATCAAAAAAGCTCGCGCCGCTTTTGAGTCGAAAAGATCGTCTGGTAAAGACGCCGGCTCTCGGCGACGTATGCTCGTTCGTTGGCGGCAGTTGGCGTCGCGACCGCTTGCGCCATCTCTTGTCTCCCGTGCGAAACGGCGCCGTGTTATTTGAAGACCGGTGGCGTCGCTGCGTTTCCATAGGAGCTAAGCCTTTTTCTTTCTTTACTTTTTCCTCAGGTAAATTCGCTCTTCGCAAATTTTACAAAAAAAATGCACCATCTGTGGGCAACGCTGCACAAAATCGTAGCGCGATAGGTTAAGAAACCCAATTCCGCGGTCAATTTAAAGAGCCTAGCCTCTCCTTGAATCACCATGTAATTCCGAAACGTCTGTGTGGTTAAAGTCTCTGTTGTTATTCAAACATATCTAAACGTCCTAGCTTCTTGATGAAACGCATTTTTAAGTATATTCTGTGTCTGAAGCTGAAATGTTGATCAGCCAACGGGCAGCGCACCTCGAGGATGAAATGTTTGAAGGGGAATTATAACGTAACAAGCTACTTTTTGTGCAAACCTGCGAGTCTATGTTTGTGAAACGTTAACTGCATTAGTAACACAATGTCACTGCGGTTGAAATAACTACAGGTGTTACTTCATTACATTGTAAAAATACCTGGTGCAGCTTTTTTTGCGTATTTTGAGAATGTATACAGACGGCAACACGCAGACCTATTAAAGAGTTGTAGTAGATCGTTCCGATGACTCCGATAACGATACTCGATACTCCGCCGTCCCCATCTGCGCATGCGTAGTATCGTTAGCGGGCATCGTTGTGAGGGGTTATCAGAACGATGGGCGGCATATTTCTACACTACCCGTTTTTGATACGGTTTTAGAAAAGCTACTTTACCGCCGTTTGGTAGACTTTTCAAATAAATATCTCCTCATTTCTCCTATTTTTTTTTCTTCTGAAAACTGTGAGGAAGTGATTGATATGGCCAACCAGACTTTAGACATAATAAAATCATGGAGCGCTAGCAACTCATTAGAAATCTACAACAGTAAAACAAAAGCTGTAATTTTTCGTAAAAACGTTAAGTATAGATAATATAGATTCGTCTCGAATTGAAATTGTTAGTTCTTTTTAAACGTTTTTTTTTATGAGAACATGTTGTGGATAATTATATAAATAATATCAATCCGAAACTAGCTCATGGTGTACGGTTTATAAATCGATGCCGTTCTGTTTTGCCGGCAAATGCTCAAATCTTGATTTTATAATTTTTTTTAATTTTCTTTGCAGTTAACGATTTTACCACCTTGTTTGGGGTATGTCAACATAAAGCTATAGCTAAAAACACTTCCGTTTACCAAAAACTAAAAGATTTAAGGGCTATTTTTGTTGTGGCTTATGAATCCTAGACTGAACTACTTAAAAACCTTGATATAACTATAGTGTTTACAAATTTTATGATTATTGACTGTGAACCAGTTTTAAGAAGGAAAACAAATAAGGGGTAGATGCTTTCTAGAAAACTTAGCGTTGTTGAGAAGACATTTGCCGTCTTATCCCGTTCGTCACACGGCGAAATGGAGGATGATCACTCAGCGAGCAAACTATGGTTTTGAAATGCTTAAATATACCCTTCCACGTTCGTTAAATACTTTTTATGTAAATAATATTGACTTCGACAGTGTAACTTATGCAAATTCGCGTTCACATTTTTGTGCCTAACATATCGTCGTTCTTTTTGCTTCGAATAGTGATCGTGTGTGACGAAGTGTGGGGTACGAATGTGGCATAGTGATTTTGGTCATTTTCAGTTTGTGTTACTCTTTGTAGAGTGAGTTCATTAGCTCGTTTGTTTCTTTTCCCTTTTTTATGGATGTGTTGATATTTTTTTTGTGTACTTTCTACACATCCGCATGCAGCCGACCATTGTTGGGGTCTGAGGGCTAGTCAAGCTGCGCATTGCAGCTTTTTGTCCTCAGCATCACTCTCCCGCCCCCCCGTATCTAACTGGATAAAAATAAAGGTAATATTATTATTTACGGGTTCGGTTGCCGGGAGGGAGGGAGAGGGCGGTCGTCAAGAGAGGTCAGAGCAGCTGACATACAGGGACGCATGTAACGTCACAAGCGAAGCGTTGCTAGATTTATTTTGGTCGCCTAACAGTTGCCATTTCAACCACTAAACATTTCTTTCTAAAAACGTTGCTGTATACAGGGTCTTTTTTTTCATAAAAATGTTGCCCTTGATACGTTTGGGAAAGGGGGGGGGAAGGTCGCCCCCCCCCCCCCGCCTCCTTTATTTTGTTTTATATTTGGCTCTGGCTTGGTGCTGCTCTTGAGTTGTGCAAAGATAATTTTTAGCACGCAAGCTCGGATATCGATAGCCTGAACACAGGTTCCTGCTTCTTGTTTATTGGTCCCCCAAGTCAGTCTTATTGTACCGACGTCTGATGAAGAGGACTCGGTGCTACCCGAGGCGCCTTCAGGTGCACCCCACCCCGATTAACACGCCAACGGCGACAGTCTCTGCACCCTGGGGCAAGTTCAAAGGGCATTCCTCGGGACCGAACGTTGACCGAACGCACCTGCCGGTGAGGGTATCGTGCCGCTAATTGCTGCATTACTAGAAATGAGCCAAGACAGAAAAAACAAAAAGGTGGGGGTGCGCAGGTTCTACTTTCAAGGTCACGTTCCCATCAACTAGCCCAAACAACCAATTCATTGGACGAAACAAGAACTCGCACGAGTGGCACTGAACGGGGCACGATCCCGATCAGCGACCGCGCGGATCCAAGCAATGATCCACGCATACTCGCTCTTTTAATCCGTGGGTCGCCCGCCAGAACCGAAATTAAAACAAGAACACAAAAAGAAAAAAAAAGTTGAAAGTGGAGGAGGAAAGAGGGGTGAGCGAGAAGGGAGGAAGAAGGGGGCGGAGAGCAGCGGCTGAGCAGCGGAGATCAAAGAAACCGCCCTGTCAGCGCCGACACAGTGCGTTGTCTACGACTCAACCAG
Source organism: Ixodes ricinus (assembly GCA_037355805.1). Lineage (NCBI taxonomy): Eukaryota > Metazoa > Arthropoda > Arachnida > Ixodida > Ixodidae > Ixodes > Ixodes ricinus. The sequence goes on from JAZHYW010063350.1 coordinate 3,155, forward strand.
GCGGCCGCTGGTCTCCGGGCCTAATGGCCCGCCCCGGCTAATCAAAAGCCGCTCACGGCAAGGCGGGAGCCGCCCGCAGGTGCGCCCTGTAATCAGCGGCCGTCCCCGCCGCCGACGCGGCAACGCGCTTGGGGACCGCGCTACTACCACGGCCGCAACATCTTCCCCGACGTGTCGTGCATCCGACCGGAGAAGACCGATACCACCTGAGACACTAGGCCTGCGCATGACGTCATCGTCGGTGGATCCCCGACCTGCCTTGAGCGGAAAACACGCTGCAGCTCGACGAGGGTCCGCCGCAAAGCGGCAGACGCGTCCGTCTTGGCGTCGACGCGTGCTAGCGTCACGGTCCTTGTGAGACGCAGCAAGACGCGCTGTCTTATGATGCTGACGCAAGGTGGCTGGCGCTGCGCGGATCCACTGGTGATGACGTCTGAGGGGGCGAAGGCCTTGTCGTCTAGCTGGTATTGAGAAGACACCTCTCGGCCGCCGCCCCGTGGTACTCGGGCGCGAACCCCGCACGCTATCCTCTCATCGGCACCTTGCACCTGCGTGGCCCGTGGACGGCGCTCGAAGAAATGGCCCTGGCGTCTGTACTTTCCCGCGAAGCACGCGGTGCTCCAATCACCGCGATCTACGGAGCGCGTCCTGCGAGTGCCGGAGCCCCCAAAAGACTCTCTGGAAGAGTGGAGGACAAGGAGCGTGACCTTATTGCTTGCGCCATTTTTCCTGTGCAGACTGCTCGTTAGGAACAAACTGTTGCTGGTGTCGTCATTGGTCGTCTGCAAGCGCGATCCTGTTGACTCGACCAATGCCTGCGCTGTACGAGCGCGCGTGCACGCCAGGCAGGCTCCAAGTGAGGAGCTTCCTCAAGAGCTCTGCTGCCAGTGTGGTGGCCCTGCTGCTAAGGGCGTAGCTTGTGCACGATACATTTGGCGCCATAGAATTTGTTTTTCGCAGCAAGAACAAGTAGAAATGACCATCAGGAAGCCGGCACGGCGCAGGCGCAAAGGCTTCCCCTCTGGCCGGTGTCTGAGCACGCGCAATGCCCACATGGGCGAAATCGGGCTTGTTTGTAAACGACGCATTGACGTATAGGGAGCAAGGCGGTCGTCTAATCATTCTGTTGCTCAGGCAGAATATATCTGCTGCTGTATTTCCTTCAACGTAGTTGCGAGACAAGAACCGTTTCCAAGCGTAGACGCAAAGGTGAAGTTCACCCTACAACCAATGCCAGCGTCTGTGTGTCTAAAACAAGTTCACAGGGTCTCTCATGCTATCCCTAAGACGACTTGAAGGTGAAAGCCCGAGCGCCGATGCATTAAAGACAGACACATGATTTACTTTGTTTCACAGTCTCTCTTTTTACATTCTCTTTATTTATTTCATATGTTATTTCCAGATTTCACGCACACAATTCCTTACACCACGCGGTCGACCTTCTTAAATTGCTTTTCATCCGTACCACTTAGCCACACTAATTAGCCAGCTTAATGCGCTGAGTCATCCCTCTTAGTGTGCTGAGTCATCCTTCTCAATGTGCTGAGTCATCATCTTAATTCGCTTAGTCATCCACTTAATTCGCTTAGTCGTCTATTTAACTCGCTTTAATTCCTCTGAATTCACTTTAATTCCTCTGAATTCACTTTAATTCCTCTTAATTAGCTTTGTCATCTTAATTCTTAATTAGCTTTGACTACTTTTACTTCTCTTTAATTCCTCTTAATTCACTTTAATTACTCTTAATTCACTTTGATTCCAATTAAATCACTTCGTCATCCTTCTTGATTTCATTGGCTCTAATTCGCCTGAGTGGTCACGTAAACGTTTTGGTACCTTTCGTGTCGCCGACGTGTTTTCGATCATGGACTTTGAAGGTCGACTGGACGATGAGACACACAAGGCTTTTGACTTAATAAAAGCGCCGCAGTTTTCTGTATCCTGCGTCCCCGCCAAAAACCTCAACGGTCTCTCTGTGGCCAGGACGAGAGGACAGGGTCACGCCATTGACTGGCGGTCTGAGATCGCAGGCGTCGTTCGTGAGTTGGCCTCCGATGAGGAGGCTGTTCGTGGAAAAAGTGTTCGTCACTCCTGGATCCCCGAAGGGCAGATGCTGGCTCTTTGATCCTTGCCGACGGCGCTCGCTCGCACATTACACGACTCAGAGGAAGAAGATAGCGAGTGTTGCTACATCCACTGCGACGATACTGGAAAAGAAGGTAAAGCGAAGCAGGATATCTGTGACGACCATCTGTTGTCACGAAAGCAGCTCTCCATGGGTTGAGGAGCTGAGCTGAGGTTAGAGGGGCAACAATGAGTGCTGAGTTGAGTTGAGAAAACGCATTTCTTAATGCCGTGCAGGACTGATGTTGATCTAATATAGGACATCCGCAGTTATCACTTCTTGAAGAGACCGTGAACGTCGTTTTGTAACGGACACAGTGGAATTTTCACGTCGTTTCTTATTTTTGTCGTTCTCGAGTAATCGTGGTTATATTAAATAGGCGTTAAAGAACCTCAGCAGTTCTCGCCCTCCCTTTTCTGTGGTGTTTTTTTTTCTTTTTAGTTCCTTCACAAAATGTTCAGATTTTTGCCCAGAGTCATTGCACTCCAAAGCAAAATAAACAGCGAACAGTTCCGCACTCCTTCGTCGACATTTCAATTTTTAATCGACGCACGTTTTGATGAACAATGTGACGTTTCTGGGGAATTCGTTTTGGGAGTCGCAGACTCTTGCCGCGTTTCATCGACAAGACTATTTTTTTGTGTATGTGTTTTTACTAGGTGGACTGAAGATACCTTTGGCGGGTCATACGACCCGCCCAATGCAAGAACGAATGGCACGATGGAAGTGGGCCAGGCAATAAAAAAATAACGAGAAGCAAGTAGGAGATGCAGGGGTCAGGAAGGATGGGTGCATTGAGGTGAGCAGAGCACGCAAGGTCTTCAGGAAACGCAAAAGTAAGGGGCGGAGGTCGTCCACACATGTGAGAAACAGTTTATTGAGGAACTCCGAAGAGCCGCAGAACAGGAGCCCCGCACTGCCTTTGGGGGAGATAGCGGGCGAGACCAAAGCAATGGTTGATCTGCACTCCAGTGAGTAACAAAATGGTAAAGGTGGCAGCACAGTGCATTCCATTTATTGAACAACTTTTTGGAAGCCTGTTTAGGTTCAAAGAGCCAGGATGGAGGAGGTAGGAGCACGAGCGGGGAGGAGAGATGGAAAAGGTCCCGATAGAAAAGGCAGCAATGATCCAGCTCCGACTGACTTCCGAGCAAAATCGCTAGACAAAGAACGAACAAGAGCAACGCACAAGGTAGATTTAAAAAAAATAAGTTGTCCTTTTCGGCATTTTCGACAATTTGGAGCGCATTGGAGCACCTAGAAATGGCTTTTGAATCACTTTGGAGCACAAAAACGTCAAATTTGGAGCTTTTCTGAGCACCAAAATATCACTTTCCAAAGTACTTTTGAACATGTAGTTATAAAATATTATGATCCCCTTAGTTTAGTTAAGAGAATTTTAAATATTTGCAAATCTGCTACTGTTGTCACACTGCCAGTTCGTGGCCCCTTGGTGGTCGGGCCGAACGGCGAAGATAAAACAGGTAGGCCGACTGCCAGGGTAAGAACGGTTTAATCGGGCAAGCGTGAAAATATATATTCGCGACTCCAGCGAACTATTGGGGGCGCGCTGGTCAGGCGAAATGGCGGACGAGAGGAGGTCGTTTTCGTCGTTCAGCACACGGACAACCATAAATTTCTTGCACTGCAGCGTAAAATCGGTGTTACATGCATATGAAAGCAAAGAGATTTTTCGACGGCAGGAACCTTCCTCTAGCCAGTGCGTAGGAATGACACAACGGAAGCATAAAAATAATTACTGGAAACCATGTTTGTTTCTATGCTGCTTACGAATACCAAGCAGCGATAGCGGACGACATAGTCGAGACGACCTCCTCTCGTGAGCCTCTCAGCGTTGCCGCTACGCGGCGTCGATTTCACTGGAGTCGCGAATAGCTACTACAGGCCAATGGATAACTTTTTTTTTTTTTTTGGGGGCGGGGGACAAGCTCGTGACAGGGGTCACAAGTAGTTTGTACCCTAATATTACTTGTACGTGTCTACAAAAGTTTACCAGCCTATTGAGGACTTCATTGGTTCCTTCAAACGTGAACCCGAGGGCGACGTTTGATGCGCATTGGACAAAGCCAAGGCGAACGGTTCCCTTTGACGACCTCCCGGAGGGCGATACGTTGTTCTACAATAGCTTGTCCCCCTTCGAAGAGGCTTGGGAATTTTCAATATCGTCCACCTCGCGAAGTTTAGTCCTCCAAAGTTAAACCAGAAGATTGTTCAAATCAAACTGGCAACAAAAAAAAAAACATTGTTTTTAGTAATTATTTTTATGCACACACCGTGTCACTCTTACGCGCTGACTAGAAGGTTTTTACCGTCCACAAAGCACTTTGCCTTCATATATGCAGCACCGATTCTACGCTCCAACGCTAGAAATCAATGTGTTTTCGCGCGCTGAACGATAACACCGACCTCGAGTTCCTTTCATTCGCCATTTTGCCTGACCAGCGCGCCCCCTATAGTTCGCTGGAGTAGCCTTTAGAATTCTGTATTTGAACGACGCGGATGTGAAATTTCTGCAGCCACTGTAGACCGGGATCTCTGTGCAGATTTAACGGGAATGACACCAGGTGAAGCAGGTGCCAGTTTCACGAGACCTGAGGCAGGGACACCCTCTCCCTCCCCTGCTCTTTTTACTCTACACGACACCATCGAAAAAAGCTCTGGAACAATAGAGGAGGTCTCGATTTATCACATAGTTGGATTAGCAAAAGCAGAAGGCGTCAGCTTTCATGTATGCAGATGAATTGGTACTCCTGGCCGACTCGCCAGATATCAGCAGAGCCCCTGAAAATGTGTGCACACGCCTCAAGCTGCAATTCAACCAAAGAAACTGCTCAGTCCCCAGTTTTGGAGTTGACCCTTGAGATGGAACCGAACTACCTCAGTAGTTATGAGCGAAACAAGAACACGGCGCACTCAGGAGAAATGCAGCCCTTGAAGAAAGAACTCTCTGGACGTTCAACAAGTTTGAGGTGGTCCGAGGCGAGTGGAAGATGATCATAGTTCCAGTTGTTGCAGTTGCATCGTACAGTTGTATTGATATTCGTTGCCCTTTATGCCCCATACTAGCGTATACTCAAACAAGAATGACCAAAAAAAGACGAAATACGAGTAAAGATAGCTGCTGAATATGTTGGTCGACCGGAACTTTGCCCCGCAAAAATGGCGACAGCGGGAAGCAAGGCTAGGAAAGTGGGTTTACGCATGCGCAGAAGCTTACTGCAAAGAGGTTCATTTCGCGCACATTGCGGACTGTAGACGTTTAAATGTAATATCGAAATGCCGGCGCAACGCCGGCGGAACTACTTATTTATTTCATTTATTGATCCCTTACATGCCCATGTGGGGCTTTACATAAGGGGTCAGGCGGCAGAACAGGCTACTCGCGCGTGAAATGTGAGCGGAAAGCGTCAATATTCATCGTTCCAAAGGACAGAGCCGCAAGAGGAGTCTGAGCAAAAAATCTGGGTCTGCCGGGCAAGCGCCTTGAAGAAACTAGCGCAGTCTGAGAACTTCATTTTGAGCCCCGCTACACCAATTGGGACTACGTTCATATAGTTACCGAAAAATACATATGAGAAATCAAAGAAATCAGAAAAATAAACACTGTGTACCAGAGCGACACGAACATTTCGTACTCCCCGCCTATGGCAGCCCACGGGCGCACCGCACGCCCTTCAGGTGCAGGCGCCGGTGACGCCATCTGGAAAGATCGATTCGATGCGTTTCACGGGGGCCGCGCCGGTCCCAACACTACCCCTATTTATAGTACACTGTATCGTAGTACGGGCCTTATGGGCAACGAGCCGGGAGCATCCGAGATATCACTCCGCCGTTCCACCGGTCGCAATGGACTGACAGTGGTCCTGGTTTGGGAACATGCGCCTCCCATCGCCGGAGATGACCTCGGTGTGCTTGTTGTATAGGGAAATCAGCCGCGTATCGTCATGATGTAGGGATTCTTGTAGCCAGCGGAGTGAGTTATTGCCATATTTAGGCGACCTCAGAAACCTCCTCAAGCCACCTTTGAAAAGCGCAGGGTGTGTCCTCAAGCATCTTAGTATGGCTCCGCGCCCAGTGGATGGCGCCATTAGTCGATAAGAACGCCGGCTCCAAGAAGCACGCAGCACAGCAAGAAGCATTTTTGGGATGGCGCTTCGAGTAATAATTGGGGTTGTGTGGATATTCAGACAGCGTGTAGTTGGTCAGCCATTTCAAAGTTGCGACGAGTCACTCGCTGTAGATGAGCAATTTAGCCAGTGCAGTACAACCGCTAAGCCTGGGGTCTTTAGCGTGCACCACGCAGTAGTGATACACGACCGCACGCCGGTACGATGCTCATCCAGATCGAAACAGGCAGGCAGGGGTAGGGATTGAGCCCAGGATCCCCGGGTTCTGCAGCGCGAGCTTTCGCTCCACGTGCTCCGAGCTGGTGTGCGCTAGACCACTCCGCCACCGATCCCCCGGCGCTTCGCGTACCGTCGCCTTGGTACACGTGACGTAGCGCTTCCCCGCAGTTAAGATACGCGCCCTGCACTGCCAAGAAGCGCAATAATGCCATGTAGGAAAGCGGACCGCGTCAACTCTCTCTCTCTCTTTTGACAGCCGCACCAATTAAAAAAAAACGTGCTTGAACAACAAAGAAACACGTTTTCGGATGTGTTGGCACCTTGTCATAAGATGGGATCCGGTGCGATCAATGAAAGATGCGGAGAAACAGCCTATCCAGGAGTCAAAACTAATGGCGTGCTTGTTTAAACAGCGGGAAGTTATAGCTCAACGTTCACCCCTAAGCTGACAACGCGGTGGAAGCTATGCGTGCTGGATGGACCAGTCATCCGTCTGTCTTTCGCCACGTGATCACGCTATGCTGCAGGCACAGAGAGTGGGGTTGGGTGATGAAAGGAAGGCAGTTGATTGTTTACCAAGATGATTTTAACCCAAAACTAAGGCAAACATTTTTTTCTTTTTTTACAGTGGAAGAGCACTTAGATTTTTTCGCACTGTCAGCTAGCAACGTAGTCAGCCCCAATGAGTGGTGTCCCCGCTGTAGATGAGGAATTCAGCCAGTGCAGTACTACTTCTAGACCGTGGTCTTTAACCTGCATCACACAGAAGTGAAACACAATCGCACGCCAGCAGGATACTCGCCCGCCCCTCTTAAATAACCAGTCAACTGACCGCTCTATGTTCCTTCATTTTCACCAAGTTCTTCCGCTCCAAGGTTGCTACACAAGCCCTTATAACCAAAAACGATCTGCCGCCTGAGGATTGTCAAGGAATTTGCTCTGCCGGCAAACCGTCCCCCAGAAACTTAGCGTGTGCATTGCAAGGGCACGTCCAGGAGATCCGCGGGGCCCACACGGCGGATATGCGTTGCTGACCACCTGCCCAATCTCCGCCTCTGTTCTCCGTCAAAGCGTGCGACCAATCCGCCGTCTGCGCGTCAGTCGGCAGCTGATTCCAAACAGTCCAAATTCGAACCAGCTTCACGTGGAAAGCCTCACGACAAAGATGGCGAGTCGTCGGAGGGTGTCGAGTCGCAACCGCGAGAAAGTGTGCCGCCGCTGCGATGGGAAGCATTGCGGCCAACTTGACAGACAAAACAACCGCGTCGCCGGCAGCGACAAAGGTCGCTCACTCCGGCAGCGTCGGCGTCCGTAACAATTGGGAAGGATTGTCCCTCGCCGCGTTTCTCCCCGCCGCTCCCCGACAATGCGCCTTTGTGACACGCCTGAGTTGCGGGCAATCGCTGCGCACCTGAAGCCCGCTTCATCGCTTCCAGCTTAGGGCCTGAATGGAATCTGCTTTTTGGCCGCCCGGCTTCGGGGCGATCTTTTATTCCTTCCTTTACGACGCCGATCCGCGGCACGTGTGACGAACCAAACGACGAGGACAGTTCTGAGCGATTTCGAAGCTCTCTTGTGAGTTGCAAAGTGCCACTAAAACGACGGAAACGTCACCCGAGGCGCCGCCCGAACGCGGCACCTGGAACGAACGACCAAGTCGACCTCGCGGCTAATTTGTCACCGAGCCGGTGTGGTGCCGGAGCACTGGGCGAGCGAGGGTTGGATTAAAGTTCCTGCGCGGCCAATGATTTACTTCGTCGTCGAGACGCGAGTCGTCCCCCGAAGGCCTCCTTCGACGTGGCAATATCCGTCGGAGTGCAAAGCGTTCAACCCGCGGCCCTGGCAAGAAAGTTCACACCTGTTTAAGTGTGAACGAACATACGTACGTATCATTGCCGCAGCGGCCCAGTTAAAATATAAAAAATAACTACGCTCACGGCACTTTTTGGCAGTGAGTGTCAGAGCTCTTACTGTGGGCAGTAAGAACTCTTAGTATGTCTCACGGCCTATGGGCGATTCCCTCGCTCCTGCATAGCAGGCACCACACAACCCACACTACTTGTATTTCTAGTCACACATAATGACGTATGCATAATAAGACTAAATAAAAATAAAAAAAGTAAGACGGCGCAAAAAAAAAAAGACACTATGACAAGTAGAAAGCACCCACAAGCACAGCGCTGGCACTTGTCACGTAACTCTCGCGAAGAACAAATTGTAAGTCTGTAAGTGTCAGTGTAAGACACTGGAGAGAAGAGGAAGAAACTTCCTCTTCTCTCCAGCGTTCCGTCTGCTTCCTCCTCCCAGCCTTCCTTTGCCTCGAAAACTTTTCTTAACCTGTAACTGACTATAGTGTAACTAGGGTATTACTAGGACACTCTTCGAAGAGCTTCCAGCAGCCTCAGATGGAGTTCGCAACGAAACCGAGAAAGGTTCCTTTGAGAAACATAAGCGACCGCAAAACCACGCCATATCAGGACCTTTAACATCAGTTTTAAAAACGAGCGGACGATGGCGATGGAGATTAAAAATAAAATAAAAAATACACTCAAGCGGGTGAAAAAAAAAGAAAGTTCCGATATTGAGACGGCATTCGCCATGTATTCTCCGATCTCGTCGTCGCACAAAGCGCCGAATAAGGCACAAACAAAACAATAAAAATATAAAATAACTTCCCGAACTCAACCGCGAGGAGTACATTTGAGTTCGGGCCTGGCAAAGAGCAAGGCGCGGTGAGAGAGAGAGAGAGAGGAGGCAATGAGGGGCACGCGCCCTCCGTCGGCAGTGGACGGCTCTTCAAAGCGGCCATTTGTAAATAGCGCGGCGTCCTTTGAAGTCGGATCCTCCCCTTTAACTGCCCCTTTGCCTCTTTCAGACCTGTTTATCTCTAAAAGGTAGACAATCTCCTCCCCGCCTCCCCTCCCCCGAGACCATCAGGACCAGCGGCCGCGCTGTCACAGTACGCGGAGTCGGCATGGGGGTCACATAAACCGGAGCACCAGGATGTCGGCTGTAACATCGGGCAGACTGTGTTTGGGCGGCCTCGAAGGGAGATCGGATTCCGTTCGACAACAAACGCCACGAGCTTATTGGGAGTCCGTACAGGCGACGGGGGTTCGCTGCTACTGGCTGCGTTGGACGCAGAGTTGTGCGAGACGGACATTTCGTCAATGACTCAAACGCCCGAGGAGCAGTTAGGGAGTTTTACCCAATATTCCACTTACGCCTTTGGATATGCATCGTATCGTTACCGGGTATCGTTATCGGAGGTATCAGAACGACACACTAAAATCCCCTGATATCCGAGAGGTATATTAAAACGTACGTGATATCACTTTTATTGCAGGCTGTTTCAATGTTGTAATTATGACTCAATGTGAATACAGCGTCGTCGTAAAAGCACGCGGGAGCGGCCGTGTGAACTGTTTTCATTTGCAAGGGCGCTCGCGTTTGGAAAGCGCTTTCTACTAAAGTCAGACCCGTTTCACCGAACGTGCGCGCACGATTTCTTTTTCGATAGTTTGTGCTATGATTTGTATAGATATATTAACTCGAACATTCTAGAAACAACTCCGGTGTTTTCTTCATAGTCACCGATTTGCCTGAAAATTTTGGTAAACACACCAACAAACATCGCTAAAATAGTAACCAAATAATAAACCGAGGGAACTTTTTTTTTTGCAGAGTCATTGAATTTGCCGTTTTGGTCCTCATCGTATTTTTCATATTGCTCTCTCTACTGGCAACAATGAAAAAGTGACGTCATCGGAAGGCAGGGGTTATTCACTCTTTGGAGTGTAGACTTCGTTCCCAACTGATTGCAAGTAGTTTCATGATGTCAGATGAATGCTTTGGAAGCTCGCTCCAGCACCGGTGCAGCATCGCGAAACAAATGCTCGACATAGTCCATTTCTAGATTGTCCGCTCGTCCTGCAAGCCTGCCTTCCACTAACGTCACGGCACTATAAAAGCGCGAGTATATTTGAATGCTGGTTTGTGGCATCATTTGCACTTGCCGATTTCACAATAACTATTCTGAATTTCGCGAGAGTAAATAGAATACCGGAAGGGGTAAAGGCCGGTGATTCCGAAAATATAGTTGGTTGGGTAGCTCGAAAAATCGCCGGAGTACCCCTGCTGTTTAAGACTGCCTCCTCCGATTCGCAAGACGCAGTGCTCTTATTCAGATGGTGGCTGTCTAAACGATTGGGGGCTGGTGATCTCTAATCCTAATTATGTCATTTTTATGTTTAAAATAGTAGTCGCAGCCATCTTATCTTGATGGAGGCTTAAGCTGAACTCTGTATTGTCCATTTTATCATCATCCACGATCGCTTTACGCCGTGGTACACAGCAAACTTCAAAACACCTATATAGGTGTAATCGGCAATTTATGCAATGTCTATAACTTCCACCTTTCGATAGGTGTGTTACACCTTTTGATAGGTGTTGTTACACCTGTCAAACACTGCCAAAGTTAGAGGGAAAACCGCTAACCTGGAAACAATATTTTTGATACACAATCACTTTACTAGTTCATGAACATGACGGCAGTATACTTTAGTTTCGTTATATTAAGTCTGAAAAACAACCTTTCAAAAGAAGATGATGTATTGAGGCACCCTTTAGCGTACTTGATATTGAATATCCAGAACGCTGCCATCAGAGCTGCTAGGTCTTCGGTGATGTTAATTGCTCTAAAGAGTTTCGTTGACTCTGCATGGACAAACAGGTGTTCAGAAAGAGGCAGTTTCCATGGAACACAACACAAGGCAGGCCGCATGGAGTGAGTCTTCACTCTTCACTCGGGAGTACGAGCAGGACGCAGTCATAAATAACAAGAACAGGTACGTGAGAAATGTAATGCAGTTTTGACATTTGCGTAACTACAATTAAAACTTTCTCAAAATACGGCATTGAGAAGGTCAAACATAATTCATAAGCTAATGCATCGGTAGATTTCACTTCAAAAAGCATGAGTGGTTTTGAATTTCAACCGAGAGGAGTTGTACCACTATAGACAACTTGCATTTTTCAGATACAATATTAATCCACTAAGTCATTTGAAAAACTTATATGAGGCCGAACTAGTTTTTTTACATCTGTAGCGGCATTTAGAACTAGAACTTTGGCACAAATGAACTGCAAAAAAAAAATATGTACCGGGTGTCTCTACGAAAAATTGAGATTTTTCTCTACCGCAAAAACAAACTTAGCATCGCCAAACGTCCGGTTTCAGCGATTTGGAGCGAATGCCAAAGCGTCAGAGCTTGTCATTATCTAGTCCCAAAGTTTAAGTGATTTTCATAAATTTACAATGAGAAAATAAGGCCCGTTTTCTGTAGCCAACACCATTTATCTCTATGCATTCGCATGCTGAGACTGAATCAGCTTTACACTACTTCAACGAAATTTGAAATATACCCGTTGTGTTCAAAAATAGGTTGAATATGATCCACAATATCCGTAAATGACAATGGCCCGTTTGTGTTTTGAGCCTGGTGGCTGTATTTGTCGTTATAAACGGCCCACTTTGGCAAGCGCTCGGAGAACAGCCAGCGCAGAGTATGTGACATCCAACGCAATCGTGACGTAGTTCGTCTCGAGGTGAGCAAAGCTACGGCGAGGCTGACGTCGAGAGGATGGCCTAGTCGTTCCAGCCACCGAAGCGGCTGCTTTTGCACGAATTTTGAGTGACGGGTTGATTCTTCTATAATCTTGTAGGGGGACAATAGCGACTTCTGGGTCACACAGAAGGGATTTTCGGGAAGAGGAGTTCCTCCTTCCACGTCTTCACTCGTAGTGGCCCGAGGCGAGACAAACGTCGTCACTATCTGCCAAGGTTCCTAAACGGGCCTTACAAACGAGACGTTAGCGACATCCACCAGGTGCTCTTTGCTAATCGTTTAATTCGTTTTAAAATTCCTTTTCGTGTCTTTGTTAACAGGATATTGGTGTGTCCGATCTGATACTGCTTATTCGCGACTCCAACTAACTATAGGTGGCGCCACTCATTTTCAAAAATGGCGGTTATAGTGAGGGTCGGAGATGCGTGCCGCTGTTGGGCCTGTCTAGTGTGCTGGCTTTGCTGAGGGACACAAATTATTTCTGGTAATACGAGGAAGCTAGGGTGTTATGGGCGCAGGTCACCTCTTTACCCTGAAAACAAGAACGGTGTTTAGCGTAATATTTACGCAAGGATGCGCGTTTTAATTCTGAAGCAAAACCGAAACTGACCTCTATTTTGGATTTAATTTTTCGGTATAGGTTTTAATTTCGGATTCTTTCATACCTCAATATGTGTCTCACCTCGTAATTTTTTAGTTATAGAAGTTGTTCGCGGAAACTTTATTTTGTGACATACATGTCCGATCCAGGCTGATATTTGTAGTTGTTGAAGAAATCAGTGCTGTTATTTGTGCGACTCTCGCTGCCTTTTCTCGCTCAGATAATTGTCATGGGAAATAATGAACTGCGGGCCTTTTAAAGGGTTTTTGGGTCTTTAGATGATTAATTGGTTTAACATTATTCCCATCACAGGATTTAAAAGAATTCCAATTTTTACAAATGTCCACAAAACGTATAAATTAATAAACGCTGTTCTCACTCCAACTACCCAAAGACGGAGACAGCTGAAGAGAGAGCAGAGAGAGTGAGTGAGTGAGTGAGTGAGTGAGTGAGTGAGTGAGTGAGTGAGTGAGTGAGTGAGTGAGTGAGTGAGTGAGTGAGTGAGTGAGAGGGAGTGAGTGAGTGAGTGAGTGAGTGAGTGAGTGAGAGAGTGAGAGAGTGAGAGAGTGAGAGAGTGAGTGAGAGAGTGAGAGAGTGAGTGAGTAGAGTGAGTGAGTGAGTGAGTGAGTGAGTGAGTGTGTGTGTGTGTGTGTGTGTGTGTGTGTGTGTGTGTGTGTGTGTGTGTGTGTGTGTGTGTGTGTGTGTGTGTGTGTGTGTGTGTGTGTGTGTGTGTTTTATAGCAACGCGTGACGCATAGGACTTTACATTACATCCAGTGTTTGACTGTTTGTCTATCTTGATAACGATGTCAGAGTTTTTCATATGCGAAAAAGAAAACAAAATTATACCTTTCTGAATAGACTAATATGGTTAAATGGCGTAATTTCGTGACCTTGGCGTTAGTTGGGGGCATACATTGCCGCGACTGGTATTAACGATAATATTAAAATTCAGCTATTGTAATACGTAATTTTTCAAGCGTTGCTTATGATCTAATTTCAAACGCGCGAACAAATATGACAACCAAAAGTGTGCTAATTATCATCACTGGTGACAATTGGAGCATTTTTGATTACCAAGTAATAAAATAAAAATAGTCTAAAGTCAATGAAACATTCTAGCTATTGTGAGAAATCCATGTAAAATTACATTAATTGTTGTTAAAGTATATTTTTCTATCAAAGTCGCGACTTTTGACAAACAGCAAAACGTAAGTCGCCGCCAATATTCTTCCAAACCAAATCTCAAAAATACTTTTTTTAATAAATTATTATTTCTTATAACATTTAGTTACTTTCATTTTTACGCTCCGTCGTTTTTTCCAATTTCAGCCTTTTCCAGTTCGAAGGAACGCCTACTTGCTTGCACGTCTGATAACTGCAGCACGTTTCGTTGGCGTTGGGAGCCGGTGAAACAGTAGTGAGTTTTAGTATTGGGTATATGAGCGAATGCAAGTGCTGCGTGTTTGCGTTAGCTTTGCGTGTTCCTTACTAGCGCGTGCGCGGAGCCCAAAATTGCGGTCTTGGATGGCGCATGGCGATGAGGCGCACGCACAACGTGGTACTTGCAGCTCTAACGCAAACGCACACCGCTGCGTTTGCTTCTATGCGCAATGCTAAAACTCTCCAGTGAGGCTGCAATCCCACACCGGCTGCGGCACTACGTTGGGACAGTGAAGAGCGTTGTTTGCATTCGGAAACGACATTTCGCGAGCCATGATCGCGAGCAGTTCCACCGTGCCCGCTAAGCAGGACAATCGGGGGACCCTCACTAGAGCGCTTCCCGTTTCCGCCACGGGAGGGCGAGCGTCGAGCTGGAGACGCGAATAGACCAAAAAATAAGCGTCGAAATTTCGTTGTAGTACCCCTTTAATGGAAATGTTCGCTCTCTTAGCATTTCTTCGTGACGCACATTTTTATTTATTTATTTATCAGAGTTACCTCGCAACGCCTAAGAGGCATTATTGCGAGGAGGGAGGCTTATACATGTTACTAAATTTACAAGCGTTAGGGTTTGAGAAGGCGCTGGTTTAACTGGCTCCAAAAGTAGTAGCGGGGGTTTACGTTGAGCTACGGCCGCCAACAGCGATACACTCGTGCTCCGGAGGGTAATTTGTGAAGCAACCGAATTCAACGGGTGTGCTCAGGGACGTGGCGTACGAAGCTACGAATGTACCTGCGAACTTCGGAAGTCGTATCTCGGCGTAACGTAGTTAAACGACACTGTTTTCCCTGATTCGAATATTTTAGCTTGGAACAGTAAACATAAACACCAGCAAAGCTTCGTTATTCAAACGTGAACGAGTTGACTCAAATATCACGAATGAAGACACCCAATTTACCAAGCGAAGTAAAAAAATTGTAAATTTCTAATATACGACTAAAAATTCCGATTTTCGCCCCTCACCCCCACCCTCCCCTTTAAAACAAAAAATGTATGTAGTCAACATTGTAGAACGGCTCCGATTACAAAACTCGATGTACATAGATCGGAAGTTCTGATATTGCACCTATAAAGATTTCCAAGTCGTATACTTCCTCCAAAACCTTGACTGAAAAACGACGCACATCTGCACTTTTATCCGCCCGTTCGACAGCCGCCTTGGATGGATGGATGAATGTTAATGGCTATACCCTTTGCAACGGGCGGTAGCTTGAGCCACTTAGCCTGAGTCTGAAAAGAGAACCATGTGATTTTTCCCGTCCTTCTAAGCCAATTTTCTCCCCTATCACCAGGCGGTGTAGGATATCATGAGGGCGACCTTTGGGGGATCGGGCAAAAAATCCAAAGACATCACCCCCCTGTCTCTTCCCCCCGGCGAGGGGAGTCGCCAATTTCCCTCTGGTCAGACCTTTTCGGCGTTACCCCAGCACCGGACCCACTGGGAGACATGGTTGAGACTTTGGGCCTGAGACACGCGGGAGGGACTCCCAACTTTCCTCTGTTCCGCCTGTCCCCAGCTGTGCTAGTTAAGCATAGTTGTAAACCCGAGACTGGGGATGTGGACAAGGGACAAGCACAGAACGACACGGACGAAGTCTCAACCAGCTAGCCTGCACCCTCACCATTGCTTCATGTGCTAGTTTGTTGTGCATCACTCCAATTTCACTCGATAATTTCCACCAATCTTCTAATCACCTCTTTGTGACTGTAATCTTATTTTCCGTCCTTCCATCCTCGCCAGCAAAACCTATAAAGCACCGGCCAAATCCCCCCTTGAGCAGGGCGCGGGAAACCCCGTGGACGTCCAAAACCAAGTGCTCTATAGTGTCTCACTCTCATTATGGCAGGCAGCACATAATTGTGTCTGTCTCCAGAAATTTAGCCCTATCCGTCCTCGTCCTCAAAACTCCCGTTCTCGCCTCGAACAGCAAATAACTTCCCAGTGAATTGTCAGACACATCTTCCTTTCTTATGTCCTGTTTCATCGGTTATCGACGGCGGAGTTTCGCGAGGTATAGACTTTCAAGCCGAAACTATGAAAAATGGTAGCCACTTCTAGTTTTGTACATAATCCTCCCCCCTTCCCCCCCTTTTTATTTTTGTTGGAATAGCCGTATACACCAACTCATGTTTACAAACAAACCGGGCGCCCCTAGCGGACGCCACCGGCGCCGCGCATGCGCGATGGGGGTGTGGGCAAGAGCTCGCCGTCGCCCATAAACACACCATTGAAATGCGATGTTGTCGGCGTCAGTGTGAGTCCCCCTGCCCTTTTTCGCGTTCGAATTGTTGGTTCTACGTCTTCCTGGCGATGTCTGACTATCTTGAGCGGCGTCAGTCAAATTACCGAGGCTCGTTACACCGCAAAACTTCGCGTGAATAATGTGACATGTGGCGATTCATTCCGCGTGGACGCCGCAGAATGTACGCCAAAGCCTGATTCGCATGATGAGATTTCGCTCGGAATTTTCAGTCGCGACGCCGCTCGGGCTGCAAAAGCGTGAACCGTAGCTGAGATGGTCGACGTCGATACTGAAAATCGCAAGCAGAATCGGACCAACTGAATTAGGCATAACAAGTCGGTGATGGTCACTGGTAACAATGGTCAACATCTCCTTGTATCTACTGTTTACATCGAGCCTGCTTACCAACCTTCAAATTTAAGTCTTTTGAGGCCTGCACTTACTTCTTATCGCAAGTACCGGGCCAACATTTGGTCTACGGACCGGCGTCGTCTAAGATAGCAGACGACAAGCAGAAACGTTTAAAAGAGCAGACGACAGTTCGAACAATCAGGCGGCCGTTTGAACTTGAAGACGCACTGAACGTAGTCCGCAGGTGGTCCGCACAACTTGACGGTTTTCTGGCGTTCATGTTGGAACAAAACAAATAAATCTGATGACCGCAAGTATCCGTGAATTCAACCCCAAGTGCTTCCCGCCCAAGCAATCGTTGTCCGACGGCGTCTGCTTTTCCCTTTTCACGGCACATATCCAGATTCTCGGACGAACCGAGCACGTGAAAAGTGACCTTCAAACCTTTCTCGACACTTTTGATACGGCCCCAGTCGCGGCGTTTTGACGAGAAGGCAGGCTTTTTGTCTGGTTCCTTTCAAAACAACGCAGGAATACACGTCTGGCATGGGGACTTCTGCCCACAACCCCAGACCGGAAGTGCGACCGACGCGCCACCACCGCGCCGTGACGTCACAGAGATGAGTTCGTGTATAGTACTTCTTTCCCCCTCTCCCTCAACGTTCCCAGAAACATGTCTTATACGCAGAGCCCAGTATGACACCGGCCTGTTATCTCAATACACTGTCCCGGCAAACTTAAGAAAAGGTGTTTTGAGGCGGATAACCTTCTCCTCCGAAAAAGGTGTAATATTTCCTAAACACCTTTCCAAAGCCACAAAAACGTGCAACAAGACGTCTCTCAAGGCTGAACTCCATGGAACGAATTATGTGACGAATTAACTGGCGAACGCCGCCCGAAGGCACGCTCGCTTTGCGCGCGACGTGGCAGCCACTGTGTTGATTCCACGCGCAGAGCAAAAGCCGCCGGGCAAAATTCGTCGGTTATTCGCAGCATATTCGTCCCATGGAGTTCAGCCTTTACACGCTCAGTAGGAGAATCAAAAACCATTACACCTTTTCTAAAAATATATATAGCGCTTTGAAAAGGTGTATTGGGTATGAAACACCTTCCAAACGTCATTATAGGTGTTTTGAAGATTACTGTACCAACGTCGCTCCTCCCTTCCAAGCTGAGAACGCGAGGGCGTGGCTTTCATACGGCACGTGTTTGCCCACTTCCGTCATCGATGCGCGTGCACGGCTCACAGGACGCCCAAGCGAAGGCAGGAAGCCGTTCTCGACCAGTGACGGGGACTCGCATTGTGGAAACGCAAGCTTTCACCGAACGTCACGGCCAGTCGATGTAGATCTTAGTTTGACCGCATCAACCTGATAACCGGCCACCGTAGGCCAGTCAGGGCTTCTGTCCACACACCTGCCTACCGGTAGACGTCTTGCAGGCGACACGTGTGACAAAATATAGCAGGAGTGCTTCGGAGATCGGCGGTTGGCCGAGGCGCTCGTGGTGCGGACCTGTTCCGATAGAACTTCAGTGACGCCTTCTTTCCGCGTCTGCTTGCAGGCAGGCATTCGCTCGGTGACATGTCAGAAATCAGCGCACAGCAATGGGAACTTTGTCCGCTATGTATTCGCCATTTCTCATGCTCAACAAGAACGACACACGTACATAAGGAACACGAAGAGTCAACACACGCACACGGCGAACACGAGTCCCGCGCGAACGCTGAAGCGTTCGTGTCCCATCACTTATTCTGCAACAGATGTGACGATGGTAGGCGATGGTAGACGATGCAGGTGGTGTGACGATGGTAGATACGTGCCAACGGGAACGTATATCTACCATCGTCACACCAGCTTAGTTTCGAACAGAGTGTAGGTGGTGGTTGGAACAGTTCGTGTTTTTAGGGAGTTTTAGTAGATCGTTCTGATAACTTGGGTAGCGATACCCGATATTCTGCTGCTGACCCCTTCACGCACGCGTCGTTTCGTCATTGAGCCACGGTATCGATTGTATCAAAACGATTTACTAAAACTCCCTTTAATTTGCTAGTTGGTACGCCGAAAACGTCACCGGCAGCAGCATCGGTAATGGAAGGCACATTCAAACAGACAACAGCCACGCTATATGTTTTGTTTTTTCTTTTTCCCAGTTTTCCTCGTGCACACGCACAACTGCACGGCGTCTCGAATCGGGCTCCTTCAGACGCCGCAGTCCGCCATCCCTGCGTGCATGTTTATTCGGATTGCCCGCCACGCGCGTAAACAACCTTCGTCCCCACGCAGGTGCTCGAGAATGGGAAGCACGGAGAGCGACACGGAGACGCTGTCTTCTTCCGCGATGAGCTTCATCTCTGGCGACGAAACGGAGCGCACGCTCCGAGCCATCCCAGCCAATCCAGCGCCGTGAACGGGTCACGTGACCAGTCGCACCCGCGCGTCGCTGTGCCCCACCTAGAAGACAAGGCCCACGCCTTACTTCCACCAACGTCGCCACTTGTGGATCGACGCAGCGCTGCCTAGCTTGCGTCAGTATCGTCGTGCAGCGCCTCACGTACGTGTCTTTGCGCCGCCTCTCGCCGAGGTTCATCGTCTTTGTAGCTTTGAGGGAAGGTCAGGATCCACCAACGATGACGTCATACGCAGGCCTTGGGTCGTATTGCTGCGCCCCTCCCGAAGCTCAGGTGTCTCTCGGACGGCATTGGATTGGATTGGCTTGGATGGTTCGCGGCGTCTTGTGCAGTCTATCGCAACGCGAGACGGTGTATCGCCGACCTTGCCCGTGGAGCCGAGTCCATGGCGAGGAATCCCGATTCTCCGTAGGGGCTCTCCCGCCGGGGGTGTCCGCTTACCTGGGCATTCCTCCGAATCACTCGCTCGTCCTTCGGGGAGCACTCCGCTCGAATTCTTCTTCAGCGGGATTCCCTCGCTAAGCACGCGTCCCCGCGGAATGCAGCATTGACGCACAGCCGCGCACTCGCGCGAGATACTCCCGGCAACGGGAACTCGATCGGCGCGCTGCTTGGGCTGCAGCTCGAGCGCGGGGTTCGAAAACCACCCCGATCCATACTCACGCTGCCCATACTTGGTACGAAAGACACAGGATATTCCCTGCGGATATGCCTGAAGCAGGCTCAATATGCATCCAACATGTGTGCAGACACTTTTTGGATGAGCAATGTATAAAACACGCCTCTCCACACACTCTTTTGTATTTGAAGTGGGACTGTGGCCTAAAAGAAGAGTTTGAAGGGATTATTAAAATTTCGGTATGTTAAACTTTTTTTTTGTATTCTCCTTAGTTTCTACAAAAAGAAAAAAAAGAGCAGGAACGGGACAAGATTTAGGGTTACTGCAAAACGGAATTACGCGAGGATATAAATGCCCTATATAAAATTAAAAGAAAAAAGCGATGACAAGATAAAACATTATTCGTCCTGTCTCCGTTCTCTTTGTCCTTTTGTGTTGCTTTCATTTCATCCCTCCAACTTAGCAGCACGCTTCCATTCGTCGAGAGTAGAATTCAAGTTTCGACAATCATTACCGAGCACGCACGCGCGCCATGCGACGAGTACTTGGAAAAAGAACGGGGTGCCTCAATAATCGGAGTAAGGAAAGCGTCACGGGATTAGGATCTACCGCAGACGTCGTAGAATTTGATCGATGACACGATGAAAGTGTTATTAGTCGTCTTTTCAGCTTCAAGGAAAGTTTTGAGAATTAAAGGCGCTTTAACTTTGGTAAGTTTGCTGACACGATGAGAAAATGTGCTCCATACCAATTCGCTGTATCGAAGCCAGGAAGATCATCTTTCGGTCGGGTGTGACACCCCTCTAAAGACACCTAGACGGGGAACTTCCAACAAATCGCGTGCATTGCATGAGCACGCCGACACGCATGGTTGGATTTAATAGGGGCGGGGGCGACCGCCCTTCCTAAGCCCCCCCCAAAGGTCAACTTTTCTTTATTAAAAAAACTGACATACACTTGCTTTTTAGAAATAAATGTGTAGTTTGTGATGACGTAGCAAATATTATGTCAACAAAATCGATATGGGCAACGTTTCGCCAGTGACGTCATCTCTCTGAGACGGAGACAACGTCCCAAACTCCAGAAACCTTCACTTCGTTTTGCTTCCTGGAAGCTGGAAGCTGGAACTCGCTCGTCTTCTCATCGGTTATCGACGGCGGATTGCACCAGTCTCCGAAAGTAGCCCCGCAAGCGTCCTTCAGACCTCGTTCGCACCTCGGCAGAGTGACCCTGACAGTGTCGGAGTATGCCACAGACCGGAATGACAACCGGACACGTCCGAACAAGCTCGACACTTGACCTCACTTGGACACACGTTTTGGGGATTTGGGCGTAGCTTCTATTATCTCTACAATCATGGGACGCTTGTCGGTGCCTGCCAGCGTTGCTTTCTCTACATCGACGGGACGCTTCTGGCTCCAATGTGGATGTGCCTCATGTGCGAATATTGCTTATGAAGGTGCAGATCAATAGACGGATGATTCTCGGAGCACTTCGTTGTAGTGTCCGAATGGTTTGAACATGATTGAACGAATCTTGATTGAGCGAAACTAAACGTATCTTTTGTGGCCACCGTAAACTCTCTTCTATCCTCAAGTTCATACAAAGAGTCCTTCTTCCCTCTCCTCTTGACCAGTGCAAAGAAAGCAGGATATGACCAAATACTCTGGAACCACTACGTAAAAAACGGTGCATACATCGAAATAAAAGAGTCCCGTTATGGCCGTTATAACAGTCATCGAAGCCTGACACAGGAATGATTACTTGCGTCCCATACAACTCGATCGCCCCAGTGTTCGCCGTATAGGCTCCTCCCTTTTTCTTCACCGTTCTTTGTTGTAGGAAGTGTTGTTGTTGTTGTTGTTGTTTTTTGTAGTGACAGTTGTGACATTTATCTGAGGCGTTGTTTTGGATGTTGCGTGTATTTTCTTGTAACATCCTGCTCACTCAGAACCGCAAGACGACGAATATGGTCTCTGCGTGCATGACGAGACTTCACAAGCAGTGTTATTCAGAGGATAGATGTGCACGAGTATCCTCTTTTTATTTCGTCTGGTTATATATTTTGAATTGAGAGGTAAATAATCATTCAATATTGAAGCAGCGGTGCTATAAAAGATTCCCCTCTCCCCCCCCCTTTTTTGTGTGTGTCTTCTTTTGTTTTAAATTAGCCCAACCTCCCAAGTTACCCCAATCTCGGAATGCTCCCCTACCAGGCTTCCAATGAGGTTATCTAATAGGGACGCCTTGTGACGGAATGCCATTGAATCGAGCTAAGCAAATTTGCCCCCCACCAGAAGCCACTCCTTCCGTTTAACAACGCACGAGCCGAAACCCAAGGCAGCGCATAGCGGCGGCGCGCGTAGTACTCACTGCCGCAGCAACAGAAACGCACTGACAAATCAAGCGCCTAGGCTTCCAGCGTCCCGTGCAAGCCGAGTCCATCCCGTCCCGAAAGCCGAAACAAGCGCTTGCCACTCGAGCGGGCAAAGGGAAAGAGAGAGAGGGGGCACGGAGAAAATCCGCGCACTCGGTCACACAAAGCGGCTTTTCACATTACTCGGACAAAGCGACGTGGGGGCGAGGAGGTACAGGCAACAACAGAGCAAAACACAAACCGGCAAGAGAAACATCGGCTCGCTACTCCGCACCGGACGGCCCAGGCAGACCAGCGGCAACAGACCACGCCACGATGCTCCTCCGTACGGCCGCGCTCCTGCTCAGCCTCGTCGCGGGCTCCTCGGTGTCCGGAGGACCCGTCCACGTCCCCGGTGCGCCCCGGGCCGTCGCCCTGGCCAGGTGGTCGCAAGCGGCCTATGACCAGATGGCGAACGTTTCGTGCGCCTTCTTCGCCAACGACCGGGAGTGCGGGGATCTGCGGAGGCTGCGCAAGGAAGACGTCAACCTGTATGCCGCGTCCAGGAGGGCGGAGGACGGTCATCGCAGGCTGTCCGCAGTGCTCCCAGACGAGCCGCTCAACGGCGCCGGAAGCCACGACGCGGTCCTGGTGCTTGACCCGTTCCCGGAGGCGGGCTTCGGACACCTCGTGGCCGTCTTCTTCGTGGACTTGGGTTGGACGCAGCTCCAGTGCCAGGTCAACGGCGGCTACCGCCTCGGTGAGTTCTTCCTCCTTCGGATCGTCTAGGTCGCGCTTGTACCATAGTCGAGAAGGCCCTCGGGTCTCGGTCATCGAAAGCAACGTAGCTCTGGTTGTTGCCGAAAGCCACGGTCCCACTGCCCTTACATCGTACAAGAGAAAGTCTCCAGACACCGTCTACAGCGTGTTTATTTCTTTATGACGGTCACCTTGGTCATATATAAACTGTCTTCAGACATGGTCGAAGCACACATACGTAAGAAGCAAACGTGTTCGAACATGCTTCAGCCGCGTCCGCAAATAATTCCCTCATCACGTCTGCAGCAAACACTCTGTCTTTCGTATGATCTGTAAAGCGCAGTAAAACTGTGTTATACTTTTTTTTAAGTTCAGAGTTTTAAACGATGTCTTCCTTTCTCTGGATTTGAAAACAAGACACGTCAAACGACACGGGTCACGCTCGCCAAGGCGTTTTGATGACCGTCTCTGTTGCGCCGCAAGTTAGGACCTAGTGCAGACACAGCATCGACGATACGGACAGGTTACTGGCTCACCTTTACGATTTCTTTTTAATATAGTGATATTTACGCGCTCGAGCGGCCTCTCGCCCATCCGCTACGTTATTTCTACAAGGAATTCTTTTCGGGTTATATTACGCTACAATGCCAAACTTCTGTTTGTTTGTATTTTTCTTCAAGGCTGGTTTTTTATATTGATATTTGTTTGTTGAGACATAAGATATTGTCTGCAGCATCGCGGCAAACGAGCAGAAGGTTTGACGAGGACTCAATGGAGGCGAGTCCTTTCGCGCCCCATTGTTGACCCAGGCGACGATGAGGGGCGCTTCCTCTTGAGTCGAACGATACGGTGTGGAGTGGAAGATGAGATGGAAGGTGTGCGCGTACGTCACACGCCCCGCAACACGCGCACCTTTCCGACCGGACGGTGATGCAATCTCACGTGTCCCCTCGCTCACGCCATCCTCCCGGGACGAAGGGCGCCCTTCGCCGCTACGCTGCCTGCAACACGCGAAATAAAGCCAGGAGCCTTTTGGTTTTTGTGCGTGTGTGTGTGTGTGGTACTAATCTCATTAGGAGCGGCCGACATTTCCTGTACCACCAAACGGAGTACAACAGCGACTTCATTATACACTTTTTTTTTACTTTTTTGGCGCGGATGTGACAAGCCGGTAGCAGTTAACTCCGAAAATCGTAACCTGAGTTACCTCAATTTTTTTTTTTTTTGGAAGAGAGGGAATGATTTTTGGTAAATACCAAAATTGTGCTTCAACCAATCCCGCCCACACCAGGCGTGGGCACTGGGCATGCGCAAAAACCAGATTCGCGTGAGATTAACCGTCTGCGCATGCGCTGTGCCGACAGCAGCGCCACCGCAGTGACCTCAGAGTTCAGTTGGTGTACGCAATTTTTAAACCTTTGGGGCAAAATAAGACAAAACAGTTTCATTTCAATGGTTATTTTTATTTTTGCCTCAATATTAAAAACAAAACAGTATGGGGTGTTCTTCCATGTCATGACTCTATGCTCAGTAAATATTACTTAACTGTAGCGAGCGAGCCATTAAACAAAACTACAATGTCTGAATGTCGCATGTCTCATTTTCCCCCGCCCTGTGGGGCAAAATGAGACAACGTAGTGATCAACTCTGCTTTCGGTTTTCTCCGGAACACTCTCGCCGACAGCTCTGATTTTTTGAAACACCCAAAGTGTACAGTTCACGGCACCTCTCGGTGAAGTTTGAACGTACTCCGATTGCTTGTCTAGGAGATGGATGGGGCTAAACACAATCTGGCGCATTTTGCCCCGCGTCTTATTTTAACCCCACCTTACTCGGACCAAGAATGCAATCATTTACAGAATTGTTGTCAATAAGGATTTTTTTGTTTGTTTGTTCTAGTTTGAGGGGAACAAGATATGGGAGATATGTGGGTTCATTCTACAGCCGCGTGGTTCGGAGCATTCGTGTGTATGATGAGCTCGGTCAACGTACTCGCTGAGCTCCTCAAGTGTCGGGTAAACTCATCCCGGTTTGGAACGGAGTCGCGTCCCCAACCCACGGAGCAGTGGTGCGAGGCCCCAATTAAAAGGAAAATAAAACGGATCAATGGTTTATACTCCGTTTCCACTTTAGGCGTGGCGGAAGCTACGAGAGCGAACTCCGGGCTTTCAGCGTCCCTGCCGAGCACTGCGCTCACGTGCAGTGCAAGCACTGTTCAGGGCCACATGCTCGCGCTTGTAGCATCGGCTCCGTCTGGACTTAATAAGGCGAAACAAAGTATAGTAGTCGGTGTCATCCAGAATGATTGGAAACTGTCATTACACGGTACTTGATATATAAAGTGTAAAATATATGAATGAAAAGTAATTAAAAGAAAATGGATTAATATTAATGGTCTGTCTTATCCAGAATGATTGGAAACAGTTATTACAATGTACTTAATATATAAAGTATAAAACATATAAAATATATAAATAAAAAGTAATTAAAAGAAAAAGAAAATGGATTAATAGTAGTGGTCTATCTCATCCAGAATGATTGAAAAGAGGCATTACTTGTTGCAAGCCTGGACGGTACGAAATTTAGCTCGTTGTGCGGACGCCCTAACATATCAGGAGTTCATATTTGGCGCGATCGCGACGCGGCAAGCTATCTCTCTTCGGGATAGAAGGAAAGTGACGCAAATAGAACGAACACAGGACAAGCATCTTTCTATGTGCTTTGTCCTATCTTCGTATGTCGCTTTTCTTTTATCCCCGTAACTTACCAGCGCGCTCCAAATCGTCGAACATCTCCTTGCTCTCGACGGAAGTAAATTGGAAACGCTAACCGAGATCTAAAGGAAGCTGCAAAAGCAAAAACTGCCACTTTATTTTCTTGCTTCCCTCGCGTAAAAGCAAAAGAAAAAAAAATGAGTTGTGTCAAACAATAAGATTGCGTCGCGCTTTGAGGATGTAAGAAGGTTCAACTTGCATACTCCGTTCGTTGGAGCGACAGTGATGCCTGCGAATTCCACCCGAGTGCAAGTATGCTGTAATCCAGCATTCTTGTTTGTTCGTTCCGTGCCAGTAGGCAATCCGAAGCGCGATTCAAATTTTGCAAATGTATCCTCGCTTGATGGGGAGCGAATATTCTTTACTGAGTAGGCCCTCGGCACATTGTTATTGACGGCGCAGTTACGAAACCCGAAGGCCTCATAGACGGAATTAAAACTTGATGCAGATTCTCGAAACGTGTCATCGGACGAGAAAAAAGTCCGGCATATTTGGGCTCTGAAGACCGGAAGCGACCAAAACGTTGTATCTGGCACGCCAAATATGCCGTTCAACGTCTATCGTCCGACGTTCAGCGAGCCTGCGTGGGCAACCAACCTGTCACTCAAAGGGCCCCTGGGAGCCAATGAAAACCGAGGAGCTAAGTACGTGAGCTTTCCAGAAGAGGAATGCGTTCTGGCGGTGCGTAGTAACGTCCATATTGCAAACGTTCTTATTGGCTCTCCAGAAGCCAATAAGAAGTTTGTCCATTTCCAAGTAATGCTGGAACAGGGGGCGCAGGCTGGGCTAGCAAGCTTGGAACGCAGGCATAGGCGCGCCGTGGCAGTGAAAGCAGGGTTGAGCATGACATCACTTGTCGGCTAAAGCGTATAATTGAGCTAGACACGCGAGCAAACTTCAGCGATGTCAACCTTTTACTCATACGCGCCCGTCCAGAAACTTGCCACAACTTTCTCCGCCTACCGGGGCACTTTATGAAACGCGGGGAACGAATATCCCAAACTTGGGCGTGTTGGCGCGTCGGCTGCGAGGTGTTCCAGCGCAGCCGTGACGTCAGCCTCGGCCAAACCACGGGTGGCGCTGCACGTGTTGTTCGCACTCTCGAAGGCAAGCGAGGCATCCCCCAGACGACGTCCCGAGAAGCTCGCTGCTCGTCGCTCGCGTTCCCGTGTTCGACTTCACACGAGCCAAGCGTGGAGTCGAGGCAAATCGTTTCGCCTCACCCAGACGGACTGCCACCTCGCGGTGACTCTCGTCGAGCGTCAGCGTGCTTGGGGCGGGATGACGTCGCGGTCATGAGACATGGCGGTGCACATGCACCTGTCGCACGCCACTCGTATCGTACGGGAACGATCCGTCAGGAAAGGGATCAAAACCGACCGGGTGCCGGCCAGTGACGGCGTCACTCCAGTTCAACTTCGTCGTGTTGCGACTTACCACACGGACTGAGGAAACGAACAGCGAAGCCGTTCCGACTAGGCCCTAGTGGAAATGCTAGTCGATGTTCTTCAATGTTTTCTCCAGGCAGAGCCGGTAGTAGATGAAGCTTGGAAGATAAACTGGTACTTCGTTTCAGCTTGGTCAGACGCGCCGATGCACAGCACGAGCGTGGCCCTGAGTGCCTGTACTGCACGAGCGCGCTGTTTGGCAGGGACGCTGGAGCGGATCGCGCTTGTAGCATCGGCTGCGTCTGACCCAGCTAGAGAGTATAATAACGTCTTTTCGTTACAAGGATCGAAAACTAAATGTGTAGTATAAAAAAAATTCATTGTCTATTTTTATATTTGTAAGATTTTAAAGCTTTCGTGGGATTCGATCGCTACGACGCTATTTGTCGCCTTTTTCAGTAGTCAGGGAACACCAAATGCAACCCCCTTCCCTCTGCAGCTTCTCCGCACAGCAGCTACGCGCTGGGGCAAACGCACTCCTACCCGCGCACCCGTAAATTGAGGGCCACGTGCAAATGCGTCATCGTGTATCTAATTTTTTACTCAAACGGCGGACAGCGAAGTAAGAGGTTAGAAGCGAGGCTGCTTAGAGACCGGGATAGAAGGCCGCTGGAAGCCTGCACGCCATGTGTTTCGACTGGTTTCACAGACAAGCAAGCTTTCATCAACTCCCGCAGTTCTTGCACCCCGCTGGACTATATTGGCACTAGGTTCTCTTTCGTTTGTTCGCATTCAATTTTCCCTCGACGCGGCAACGTGATGCCCCAACACTCAGCGGATCGCATCGACAATCACCGAGCCGCCTCCATGCAGAACAGAAAACCTCCCCGGAAGCTAGTATACATTGTGTGCACAACGCACCCCCACCCCTTCTCACTCCACCCCCTCCCTTTCCAAAAAGAAAATAAGATGAACAAAAGGCTAACCATCGCCGAACGCTCAATCTCATCCCAAATGTAGTGCTGTCGGTTCGAACCAGACGCCAATATTTTAGAACTAACCTTTGTCTTGTTCAAAAGTTATGATTGATTTTCTTTACATTTTAAATTTCAATTTCATTTGAAAATTTTTATTGAAATTTTCAGAAAACCATTCGTAACTTTTGAATAAGATAACTGTTAGTTTTAGAACGTTAGCACCTGGTTCGGACCACTCGAGCTATCTTTGGACGGAGAATGAGCGTTCTGCGATACGTAGATTTGTGGCGAAATAAATCACTATAAAAACTTTTTCTGGGACACGCTGTATTGTGTATCTTCCCACAAAGAAGGCAACGCGCGAGTTTTGTGGCCAATTCAGACGACGGACGGATCCGCGGACGGATCGATCACGTGACGACATGTCCGCGGTTCGTCCGTCTCCCAAGCGCATCCACACGATGGAGACGACGAGCAGACGCCAGCGAGGACGGACCGAACCTCTTCGCCACCGCACAGTGCCGCGAAACTCCAACATCGCACCGTGGCACCGTTGTCCAAGAGAGGAATCGACGTTTGCTATCCATAGTAACCCGGAGACGTAGTAAAAATATTAAAAAAACGGACAGAACAACGAAGTCTTTATCGAGGTTAGCTACCACGATAAAAAAGTCGTACGCCGTTCTTACTTACAGATCGAGACAGAGCACCGTGGTAAGATTCGCGCGAAGCGCTCTCTCTACCTTTACTAACCAAAGCATGACAGTGACACAGGCAGGCACGTATCCAGGGAAGGAGGGGGGGGGGGGCGTGGGGCCCGCCCCCCCCCGAAATTTTCCATTTTGCTGGGGCCTCCCCTCCCCCTCAATCAGCATTTTGTCATGAATAAGCCCCCCCCCCCCCCCAATCAAAATCCTGGCTACGTGCCTGGACACAGGCATGGTCCAGCTCGAGAAGGGTTCCACGTACAATCGACGAAGCTCTGGGCTCGCGGAGGGGCGTTTCAGAGGTGTTTACACGGACTCCGCTCTCGTGCACAGTTAATAATTGGGGTTGTGTGGATATTTATACAGCGAGTCGTTGGTCAGCCATTTTTAAAGTTGCGAGGAGTCACTGGCTGTAGATGAGCAATTTAGCCAGTGCAGTACAACCGCTATAGCCTGGGGTCTTTAACGTGCACCACGCAGTAGTGATACACGACCGCACGCCGGTACGATGCTCATCCAGATCGAAACGGGCAGGGATTGAACCCAGGATCTCTGGGTTCTGCAGCGCGAGCTTTCGCTCCCGTGCTCCGAGCTGGTGTGCGCTGGACCACTCGGCCACCGATCCCCCTGTGCACAATTAAGTACACTACAGCCATAAGAAAGGTATTTCTCGTGGATTGGACGTGCAAGAATTATTGCGGCGTGCTAGACGAGTTTCGACGCAAGCTTATTCTTGACACGGATCCGGAGGAGTGCCGGAACCTGCGTCGCATGAGCCGAGCAGTTTCTGCAGTTTCTGTCACGCGTGGAACCAAGAATCGCGCGACAAAATGAATAGCGAACGCACAAAACACCCCAATGTGCCATTTCTTGTTGTAATCGTCCGAAAACAAAAGATTCGGCAGACACACCTAAGGCTGCTTACGTGTAGGAATGCGAAATCATTTACGCAGCGCATTCCTGCAAGCAGCGCGCCGCGTCTTCCTTTTTCACACGGCTCTCCGGCGGTGACGTCAGGCTCCCCCACTGCGCAGGCGCGGCGAACCCCGCCGGCTTCACAACGGCTTCCGTGACGAAGCATCTGCGTCGCTGCGCTTTTCTTTGTGTTTTATTCCTGAGGCGCGTCCGCTTTGACTTTGAGTGCCCTCACAGGCTTCTGTGACGAGGCATCTGCGTTGCTCTGCTTCTGTTTGTGTTTCATTTCTGAGGCGCGTGCTTGATGACGTATTGGTGTGACCATCTTTCGAGCACAACGCCGCCGCTGTTTTGCGGAATGGGACAAGTAAGGCTCTCGCCTTAAAAGCAGAAAACATTGTACCGTTGCCAAACTAGCGCTTTTAAGTCAATCTCCCGCCGAAAATCCGCGAGTGAAAAGGCGCTCGACTTTATCAGTCCGCGCAGCGTCCGCGGACGAGGCGCGGATCGCAGGAATCGGTGACTTGACGGTTACGTGGTACACGGTCCGCGGGCCAAAATCACGATTCGGTCCGTCGTGTGGATCGGCGCTTATGAATAAAGCGGGTCCGGATACTAGCATCAATAAAATATAATTATTAGATATGGCACGAACCAAAGATAACTATGATTTGAAGCTGTCCTTCCTTGTGTCATGTTTATGCTTCGACTACGCGGTAGAACGAATCTCAGCACGTCATATTCTACGTAAGCCTGTATGGAGGCAACGAAGGTCCAGCGAAAATAGCATTAAAATGCGTAGACGAACAGCAACGATTCACATTTTATTGATCGCGTCCGCATCTTTAAAATAAGAGTAGTGAGCCAGTTCCAGATACGCGCTGGTTGTGGTCATGCAGGTGTCTAAGAAGACCGAGTAAAAGCGCGAGAGAGAGAGAGAGAGAGAGAGAGAGAGAATCTTGCGAAAGAGGAAAATACTGATGTGGGAGTAATAGCCAAAGGCCAGACGGTCATCATTAGATTCAAAGGGGGAGAAGGTGATGGGAGAACAGCTGATAGAAGAGAAAAGTGAAGGGAGGGAAGCTTCGCCACTGTCGACCAGGTGGCGACGGATCACCGGCAAAGAGTCAAGACACCGTGGCAGAAACTAATGGAGAAACAGGAAGAGCACGCGGTACGCGAATCGTTCAAGTACCGTCACCAAGCACACCAGTCGCAAGCAAGAGCCCATACGACCCTTCGTGTAATGGGCGGGGCCGAGGTCCACAAGAAGCCTCGAGTGGAGGTTGGGGAATGGGGCTTTCCCGGTGGTTGGCCGGACGAGCCTAGCCCATGTTCCATAGAACGATTCCTAGAGGCCATTTGCTCGTTATACGTGGCTTGCACGTGGTTTGTTCTTGACAGAAAAAAACAACAAATTCGGTGGTGCGAAATATGCGCTGCAGAAGGTAGCCGCTCAGCAGCCAGCGAGGCCACTACAAATGGTAGCAGGTGTGAAGTCATTGCAGGCTATGTATTGCGCGCCCGTAGCAACTCCCCGCGAAAAGTCCTCAATAGCAGCACGTCTTCCCTTATACTATTTGCCGTTAATCCGCGGTCAAACTGCTAATACATCAGACAAAAGACCTGCATACACTGTCTGAGGTCTTCCTCGTAAGGCGGTCCCCTTGGTCATCCAAAAACTGTCTGCCGACATGTTCGAAGCAGACATAATTAAGAATATTTGGAAGACGCTCGAGACGTGTCCGCTGATGTTATTGTGTCCGCAGCGTCTTTCGTACGATACACGAGCAGCGTGACTGCGGCTTTCCAGAGGAGGGAGAGTGCCTGTCCATCGCGCTCAAGGACCGCTGCCAGAACCTGCTGGGCGGCCACGGCGGGTACCGGGGCCGCAGCCTGGTGCGCCGCTGCGAGATCCACTTCCTGCCCCTGGTGCACCTGGAGGACGAGGAGCCGCACCAGTCCAAGCAGCGGCTGCGCTGCCGCCCGGACGTCGCCGGTGAGGGCCCTCGGGGCGACTCCGTCCGCGTCCACTAACCCCCGAAGGCAGTCGGACGCAGGGGCGGATCCAGGACTCCGTTTTGGGGGGGGGGGGGGGGGGGGGCGGAAAATTTTTAAGGATACTATTCTCCCATTCTTTCTTCTGCAAGGCGGGTCCACCCATGTCAAATTGCCCTGCGAGAAGGGGAGGGAGGGGGTCGACTTTGTTTGGGGGCGGCTGCCTCCGTCCCCCCCCCCCTATGGATCCGCCACTGATCGGACGCCTTCTGGATCCATCCAGTTCTGGTTCGGGCTCACGCGGTAGCTTAAGTTGCGTTCGGAGCAACCTGCGCAACACGCCCATACGACAGTAAGAACAAAGTCACCGGGACAACTGTTCCATCGTGCCAATCGCCGACATGCAATCACGGAAGCCACACAGGACGAGCATAAATCGCGAAAGGACCGGTTTCGTTCATTTCCGTGTTTTCCCACTAGGTGTCATCCGTTTTGCCGGAGTCACGAATAGCGGCCAGAGGCGAGCAGAGCGTGTCACGTGGAACGCGGAGAGTCATCAGCGAGAGACGATTCGTCGATCGTAAAACAGTCGAAACTAATCGCGCAATATCCATCCAGGAATGTAAAACCTATCCCGGTTTCACCTCAAGAAAAAAGCAAGTTTTGCGCATTGTTCATACGCCGCGCGAAATAGTTCTTGCAAGATTGGGTTATCGAAGGAAGAAGCGATGCTCTTGGCGTTTGAAACGTACACGTCTTGATAACATAACGTAATCTAAAATGCACCTGCAAACATTTTTATTTTCTGCATAAAGGGAGAAATTCGTAATGCTCCGCAAGGAGCCAGACTTCTTTACTACGTTTCTTGAGGTAAAAACGAGTATAGTTGCTACAAACCTTCGTTTAAACGTGCATACCCGAGAGAGAAACAGCGCCATGGGGTGAGCGGTCGTGGAAACTGACGAGCGCAGCGGCCAATGGGAGCCCCGTCGACGCGCGCCAGCCAATGGAACCGAAGGAAACTATCGGCCGTTTTCGCGCTTCAGACTGATGACGTCAGCTCGCTCCATGAGACAGCTAATGCTTTCGCATTAAAACATAAACCGTTCTTTAGACCAGGAATTAGAGAGAATAAAGACGTGGCCACAGTGCGAATACATCATACAAAAGACAGTCTGCAGGAACTGCGTGAGGCGTATTTCTTCCATGTACGACTGTCCCGTTGGTCACATAAAAACTGTTTGCAGAACATGTTCGAAGCGTGTATGAAGCTGCTTGGATCATGTTTGAAGCGTGTATGCAGCGAACAGCCTTTTGTGCGATGTACTGTGACTGCGGCTTGATTGCGACGGAGCGCCTTGACGAGCGTGCCCCCTTGCGGTGGCGCCCGCAGGTTTCGCCCCGTGCCCGGAGCTGCGTCCGCAGAACGAGACGGACTTCCTGCTGTGCAACCCGGTGCGCGTGAACACGCAGCGCTGCTCGACCACCCAAGAAGATGGCCCTGACCCGCTGCCGCCTCTTCGAGACGTGCGACCAGGCGCTGCTCCTGTCCGGGGGCTGGGACCGGCTGTCCAGCCCCGTGGCCGGAGGACTCGCCAACCTCAGGGACGTGTACGCCATGCTCACGCGCTTCGGCTTCAAGAGCAACAACGTCCGCGCCTTCTACGCCAACGGAGCCGACGGCAGATACGGTGAGGGCAGCCTCTTCTGCTGCGGCAGCACACTGTACATCTTTCCGAGAAAAATGCCGAGTCGCTGGGCATGTGGACGCCGCATCTGCTATCCAGGAGGTCAGAGCTAGTGCGCGTGCTCGCAACGCGTACCACAGCCCAGTAGACAAAGATGGCAGCTCGCAGAAGACGTTTACTGGAATGGTCTCTACTTCCGGAATCAAACTATCTGGCGCGAGCCACCGCCCGATTTAAATGTTCCCGCAACATGACATAGGTTGCACTGACGTAATTTGTCCTCCTTCTGGTGGCCGAACTTCCTCGAGCGTAGCCTTTACTCTGCATATTCTGCGAGCAGTACACGAGCGTCGCGAGCGAGCGGAAACGAGGGAGCTACAGCCTCACTATACTTCGTTTCACTTTATCTGCGAGCGAAGCCAAGTTAGAAGCGCGAGACCAGCGCTTTTTGCATTTCTCCCAGCTCGCGCACTCGAGCAAAGCCTGAAGGCACGAAGCTTTCGTGCTCGCGCTTCCAGCTTTGCCTTCGGCTCGCACATAAGGTGAAACGAAGTATAACGCAGGTTTCGGCCACCAGAAAGGAGGAGGGATATGACGTAACGTGCAACCCATGTATCCATCCATCCGGAAATCCCGGAAGCGTGCGGCGCCGTGATACGCTGTGGACATCAATCGCTGGTCTTCCTTTCCGTATCCTGCTGAAGTGACCACGCAGCCTCATTTGCGCTCGCTTAGCCTGCGCAACACCAACTCACCCTGATCATTAGCCGTTCCGATTAAAAGGGGACCAATGAGGCGCTGTCCCCAGGTCGTCGCAGGGAAGTATGCGTACAGGATCGTCCGAAAGAGCACGATGTCATCAACGCAGCGACGCCCCAGAAGAGAGACCAAAGTCGCTGGTTTGAACGGTAGTTGGGCTACGCCGCAGCGCTCATGTGCTCGGTGTGAAGCCTCATCGGACAAGAGAAGGAACAGCAGAACACCGCGAATACCGTGAATATTACTATAGAGCTAAACCATGTCGGCGCGTTGCGATCTTCTTATTTCACTAGCGTTTAATAAACAAGACACAGGGGGAAAGGGTCACTCAAGGTCTTGGTTTATTCTGCAACACATAATTTCGCTAGTTCTAACATTGCGGCGCACACTCACAATTTGAACTGAAAGCACCGATATGTAATTGGTGTCAAACTATCGGCGGTGACAGCTCAGTATTTTACCCGACCCCGGTAATACCTGTGAGCACAAGTCTATATATTTATCTGCTGTTGCTCGCTCACGCTCAGAAGGTGCCACTTTCCGGGGACTTTCGTCTCATGCAACCCCACATTTGAAGGTAGGAAAGGAGCGCGCCTTTTTTCTCTCTCGTCAGCTTAGGAAACGCACGACGTTCGTGACGTTTGAGGTCTAATTAACTAGGCTCGGGTGTTTTTTCTCATATTTAATCCCGCTTCAGCTTATCTTTAAACCCTGGGCACGGGAGCGTAACGGGGACTGATTGCAGAAGGGGACTGATTGCAGGACATACCAGCGACCTCGACGAACCAAAGGGAAAATATGGCGAGTCAATTGAAAGAGACGGAACCTCCACTGCCCATTCTCCGCTTCAACATATTAAAGAGCGATGCGTAGGAGAGAAGAGGCACCCCTCAACCTGTGGACGCTCAGTTTCAGGTGACACGGACGACATTCTGTACCCGTCCGCCCTGAAGCTGGCCCTGCGGTACCACCTGCAGCGCCTGTGCCTGACCAGCCACTGCGCGGACTCTCTCTTCGTCTACCTGAACAGCCCGACGTTCAGCGACGGCTCTTCGCTCCTCTGGGACGTCGACGGCAACGGACAGGTGCGGCGTCCACTCACGCTCGTTCTACACAAGTGTATATGGTGGCTATTATGAACTCGGATTTTGGACAGCTGCGTGCAGTAGATCGGTGTTAACAAAAACAGCTGTGTGACAGAAAAGATCGAGCGACTCATGTTCGTTATACCTGTCCCTGCCTTTACCGAAAAATTATCCACACGAAATTTCGATTAAGTCCACCTTTCTCAAAATAGGTGGTGCCACCTAGGAGCGCGACTGTGTTCGAGATTGTGTGGCAGAAAACAAGGCACTCGCGAGTTTCCCTGACCACGCAATATGGGCACATTCGTAACCGTAAACGTCGCCTACATCATTCATGTTGGCTCACTGACTCGCTGTGACCTAGATACAGCTCCCGAAGGCCACTTGTGTGGTCTATCGAAGGCATCTCCCCCTCTGCTCGGCTAGGGTAAAATGAAGGAGAGGGTACTAAATCCATTTACTCTCGAACCCATATTTCTGGGGAAAACATTCCGAGGACACCTAAGCACGTCTTATGAGTTGTGAATGCGAAAACATGAATGTCGTTCTCCCGCTCCCTTAGTACGTCTGCGACATATATACTGGCGTGAACGGCCGTGTTTCGCTACTGCCGGGGTAGCGGCCGACGGCCGAGCGCGCGCTCTCGTGAAGTGGCCACGCCGCGCCGAGCTCGGCCGTGCAGACTCTCCGGAGTTTGCCCGTGTGGGCTCTGCGGCCACCGCTCCCTTAAACCGCCACTTTCCTCCGCGGAGCGTGCATCACGTCAGACATGCGTCATCCCTTTTTGACGCCTCGCGGTGCCGTTCTCTTCCGTGGCGGAGGCGCGGAGGCTTCGTACTGTGTTAGCACGAGAACTCCGCAGGTGGGCGGCGGAGCCGAGGACGGAGTTTCCCGGGTTGTTGACGTCACGAAATCCGTCCGCGGAGTTCTCCTTCGTGTGGATACCCCTTTACCGGTGTCCGGGCCGCTGCGTGCGCTGCGCCGCTATGGAGAGGGCTTCTCTGGTGGCGTTCCTTGAAAGTACGCCGCGCGAGAGCCAATGGGACCCTCGTTCCTTGAAACTATGACGCGTGCCAGCCAATGGGAGCCTATCCATCAGATGTCTGCTACAGACGACAGGCTTCGGCTCCATTCGGACAGGGAAGGTGCCATCTGGCGAGGCTTCAAAAGCTGATGACGTCGGTTCGCTCCATGGGACAGTTAATGCTTTCGCATTAAAAATGTCCATTCTTCCAGGCTGACGAGGAAGAGATCTACAGCATCCGGGAACTGCTCTTCGACCTGAAGAACTGCTCGGCGAAGCAGGTGGTCGTCGTGGCGGACCAGAACTTCTCCGGAGAGCTGGCCAGGGCCTTCGCCCGCTCCAAGCACCACGGCAACGTGCTCTTCTTCGGCAGCTCGCAGAAGGAGGAGTACTCGTGGAGGTCGGAGCTCACACGGCACTGGACGGCCTACGACCATTCCCACGCCTGCGTCCGCGACGTCCAAGAGGTGGGTAGCGCTGAAAAAAGGACGTTACGACGCCATCTTTCGGGCTATTTTTATTTTCTTTACCCCTAAAGGCCGCACACACGCTGCTGATACATCATGCAAAATACATTCGCTGCAGACAGAAATGAACACGCCTCGTGCATGTTCGAAGAGTGTCTGCTCCATAACTAGGCTTCGAACATGGCTGCACACGGTACC
Organism: Ixodes ricinus; assembly: GCA_037355805.1. Taxonomy (NCBI): domain Eukaryota; kingdom Metazoa; phylum Arthropoda; class Arachnida; order Ixodida; family Ixodidae; genus Ixodes; species Ixodes ricinus. The sequence goes on from JAZHYW010063350.1 coordinate 40,036, forward strand.
AAAGTGACACCATAGGACACGCCTGAGACAGAGTCTGCAGGGGAAAGGGGGCAAATCAAATTTCGGAGTTTGACGTGCCAAAGTAACGAAAGGCATCTGGCACGCCCAAGCGGAGGATTGATTTGGACCAGTTGGGGATCTTGTGACGTACAACCGAAATCTCCGTTACACGGAGCCTTCACCGGAATAAGTCAGATTGCGGGCACCTCGGCCGGGATTCGAGCCCTTTGTACGTCATCTCAACGATAGAGATAATTTATAAATAAACGGACAAAATAAAACAAAAATTAAAAAAGGAACTCTGAAAACACCCGTGAACAGGTTCAGGAAGTACATATTCATACGCTCACAGAAACGACGAGCACGACTACAAGAATATCAACTTTTAGGTAGACTGTCGAGAGCGAGCTTTCCCTCCAGGAAGGAGTCGTACTCGGATACGCTTCCGTGGCGGAATATTGACTAGGGCGCATTCCCTGCAGGAGGCGGCGAGCAAGGTCCCGTCGTCCAGTCCTGTGACGTACGACGGCTCGCAGAGAAGCATCCAGAAGACCATCTTCGGGGCCCCCTGCGACGTGTTCCCGCCCTACTCGCAGGAGGAGCTGGAGGAGCTGCACTTCGGCTGCCAGAACATTCCGCCGAGCGTCTGGAGAAGGAGGCCCACGACAACGTCGCGCCTCGGCAGACACTGAGAGCCCGGGCCGAGGCACGTCGACCCTCGGTGTCGCCCGCTCCCCTTTGCGAGACACAACTGTCACCCCATACGTTTGCCCGCTCACACACTGCTTACGACCAAGTTCCTTGTGATTTCTTACGACGAGAGAATATACTGGCACACTGGCACCATCTATGAGGTGACCCGGAGGCTGCATTTCACTAGAGCGAACGTTTTGCATTATTTACAAGAAATGGTCGTACTGTCAAAAGATTGTTCGAACCAATAAGAAACAAAGAAGAAACGCTTGAACAAAAGGAGGAAATATGCGGAAATGCACCTGTGTTGCTACCCGAAAAACAGCGCCAGTGTGTTCTCCCGTAGATAGGACGTTTTAAGGCACTCGGTCGAAAGCAGTCGCGAGTGCATGAACCAGCACTCCATCTCACAAACATCTGCAGTGCTGATGAAGGCATTGCAGATGTTTGGGAGGTGTGAGTGGCCCTCACAAAGCCCCGACATGACTCCCAAACGAAAACAGATGAGTGCAGGGGAATTCGAGAAGTCTCATTCTCTGGTTAATAGAACCGATCCCGCCAAGTGTTCGGCGTCTGCGTGACACCGCCATAACCATAGCCTCCCCTATACTGACAAAGCCTGGCAGATCGCCATGAGACGCGGCCGCCGAAATCGAAAAGGTAGAGCGGCAGACAACGGCTGAGAGAGGAGAGCCAGGGTGACGCGCGCCCTGCTGCGGTGAGACGCCGAAACACACTTCTCCCGAGCGATGGAATGTCCGCTCGCGCTCCTCGCGTTCCTCGCGCTACCGCTTCTTTTCTCGACGGGTTTGAAAACCATGTTTCGGGTCCTCGCCGCAGCAAAGGCTGTGCTCTGACGACCAGGTTCCCCGAGAAATGCTCTGGGCTACCGGATCCTCGCGCTCCAAATCCGGGCTTTGTGAGTATAAAGGCTATGCCATAACTTTAGTCGCTGTGGGTCTGCACGTGCTCCGCTCGTGCAGACCCGCAGCGTGGTTATCGCACGTTATCTCGATACATCGCGACATCGGCGGCATGGTGAGATCGGTTTGTTGTTCTCCCCGGTTTCGTTTTTTTAGAAAATTAGTTTTAGGCGTAATGAACTTTTATCTCCCAGAAAATGTTCCGTAAGAGGAATTTCCACCAACCAGTACTGCATTCTAAGAACACACGAAGGTTCGAACTGTGAACAGCCGAAGAACGGACTTTTTGAAATGTATATACTACGATGTACAGTGTATAACTGTTTGATGTACAGTGATGAGCTCAGGTGTGTACGCTAATACCAAATATGTCAGAATCTTGGCTATTCTTCTCTAGTGTTGCTATAGAGCAACAGCATTGCAAATCGGTACCCTATAAGCTTTGAAATTGAGGTGTTTTTTATGTATATTAGTGGAAATGATGTGTATGCGTATGCATTCTCGTTTTGCAGAACCTGGGAGTATGCGAAAAGCTATTTTTGTTAATCAGATCACCCTCTTACTTAGAAGAATATTAGCTTTATTTGTAAAAGTCACGCGCAGGGCAATATTCTTTATATAATAGGACAGCATTTGTAAATAGAGCATGAAGTGCAAGACGAAATTTGAAGCCAATACATGCTATGCGATTGTGCCTGCGAACAAGTTATGCTGAATTTATATGGCAATTCACCTAATCACAATCAAACCTTTTTTGTCATGATGTCTATTAGAGCTATAATGGCAAACAGCGATCTGTTTTTGTACTAAGGGTGTGTAGCACATTTTCTGCGCTTTTCCACATTTTATGCGAGCGCTAGACTGCATTACCAACCTATCCAACCTATATGTGGGCACTGAATATTTTACGGTTAAACGAGTTTAGAAAAGAACCCACGAGTACAATGTCCATTTCTGTTTTTAAATTCTAAAGGCAAAAGTTCGCATATTTTCCCATACTACATTGACGTGGAGAAGTTGATTTTATATCGGTTTTTATTACAAGTTTATATAACTTGGTTTCGCAAATCACGAATGTCATAATAATCAAATACCAACTATTTCGGCTAAATTATTATTATTTTTTATAGCCGTTATTGGTTTCGAGCCTCGTATAATTTCAGCATGTACAATTTTCGAAAAGTAAAACGTCATACACTCAGGTTTTATCTTTTCCAAGTGTAAATAAGCTGTGAGCACTTATTGAAATTCATTAATTTATATCTCAATTGATGGTGTCTACAAATATCTTCTTTTTGAGTACGCATGTCGTACCTCTATCTTTTTTTTATTATTTCTTTTTACGAAACCAGCTTCCTCAACTTGTGTGTCTAGGTTATCGCTTAATGTTTAGAAGATCATTGTGTACGCTTTGCACTCCTGTATATAGTGTACATAATCCGCAATGCGTTTGTGTAATATATTCACGGATATGCCTATGTTCAAAGACTAAACTTTGCATCCGGTGTTGAGCTGCCTCGTGTCAGGTCATTCTGTAAATAAAGCTCTTTCTTGAATTGTTCAATCGTACAAATTGCCTCGAAATTGAACACACATCATAAGCCGCCGCTGTATATATATATATATTTTAAAAAAAGTTCCTATTTAATGTTTGTAACGAGAGGCGCGGTGCAACGTTAAAAGTACAAGGATACTTCGGATGAGAGAAAACAAAGAAGTTGTGTCTGTCCTCTTTTTTCGCCTGTCTCGGGTTTCAGTATGTCGAAGGACAACCAGCCCTTCTGCTATGGTAACGTTGTCTTCAGGTTAACCAAGGCGACCTGTTTCGGTTTGCAACTTTGGAAGAAGAGTTTACAAGAATCGCCGGAAATGTACATACGAATCATCTGACACCAGTCGTTGCGCGGCAGAGGTTCGAGCGGTGAGCTGCGTGTTGCACAAGAACAGCTGCATCGCCCGTTCGCCGCAGCTACCAGGCAGCTGTGGCGGCGTACGGGGCTGGAAAGGCGTTTGTGCGTGGGACCCTTTATCGAACTCAGATGGGCGCCAATTCTGTCATTACCTGCTAATCAGTGAGGTCCCGAGAACCAACATCGTCGCTGAGGACACGTGCGCACGTCTCCGGGTATGTATGGCACTGCGTCTACTTCGGAACCAGGCTCACTCCTGGATAGGCCCGCAAACACTACAAATACAAAGACTCACAGTGAAACAGGACGCGTTCGTGCAACGCTACTGCGCGATGCAAGACCCTAGAGGTCAGGAGTAGTGCAGCGTCATTTCTCATCTCCAGCGGAGACATCAGACGGCTCTCCGGGCAGACCAACTTTGCGCTGGCTAAACTTCCACGCAACAAATTATTATTACAATCCCCATAACTCTGATATTTCTACCCTTCTGAGAATCTTAATTTTTAATTTTTACGAAACGAAAAGTGTTTTTGGGGACATTTCTGGAACCCAAAAGGGGGCGCAGATGGCAAGAGCGTAGCGGTTTTTCTTTGTCTGGTTTTTTAAGTTATGATTCATTAAAGCGGTAGATGCATCAACAAACGCATTGCCTGCCTGTCGGGGATCGCTGGTTTGACGTTCTTTTCGTATTTTTTGTTTAAAACGCTGCTCACCAACTTTTTTGTTTTAGACAGTCTCTAAATAGGTAATATTATGCCGAATAACGCTGAAATCTTTATAAAAGTTTGAATAGTTAAACAAACAAAAAAGGATAAACTGTCCATTTTATGATTTTTGACAAGGTTTGGTTTGGCAAACTCAAAGGGAGACTGAAGCGGTTCTGTATTTGAGGATAAACACACAAATCGTCTTCATTTGACCTCCAATATCATGAATATCGAGATTATCTTTTGAATATGGTGCACGGAGGCTCCCAAGAAAGTATAATTTTCGAAAGCTACACGCTGACAGCCCTCTTCCTCTCCCGGAGGCGTGGACGTCGCTAATTAGAGCAGATTTTCGGAATCTCGGCTCTCGCGCATCTTCAGCGCCTGTCAAAGCTATGCACGCGCACTCTTGCTATCTCCAAAAAGGTCAGAAAGAGACCTCACGACTGGTGTCAGTGCGGGGGAATCCACCTGGCAAGCGCGCTGTCCACGCAGCGACATGTGCGGCCCAAAGAGCTATAGTATGACGTCACGACTGGTCGGAGGTTTTTCGTGTTTTCTCCCGTTGAGTTACATCTTCGGGGAAAACGAACGGGATATTCAGATTCACGGGATAAAAATGCGCCAGAATTCACCTCTAACTAGATTGTTTTTTCAAGAATTGTTTTAGTTTTTTTTTTTTTAGCGTGCTACCTAATTAAGGTTTTATATTAATGTGAATATATCTCCGAAGCTCATGATTATCTTTTTTATTGATTATAATTGCAATATGTTGCACGCATTTGAATAAGCGAATGTTTCAAAAATCTTGCAAGTTCCGGATCTAATGTTATAAAAAAGAAAACACATTTTTTCTTTTTTTTTTCAGCAAAAGGTACAGCAGCAGTTTATAAGCAAACGCCACTACGAAACATATTGTTTGTAAGGGGCCTATTAAAGCTTGAATCTTCTCATGCGCGCATCCTGAATGCCGTTACTACATAAATGATCTTCGGGTTTTTGCAAAGCATAAAATATATTATAATACATGTTTTATTCAATGCCTGACATATCCGAAATTCGCTCAGGGCTCGGTTTAGGTAGCTACATTAAAAGTCCGGACCAGCAGGGCACCTATGTCATGGTGCACTCACCTGACGTGAAATATTCATTAGAAATTCGCAGCGCCCACTACAGGGGGCGTGCCTTTTACGCCAATTGAAACCGATACTAACCCGGTGGGAGCGCCTGTGACGTCGATCCTGCGCTTGCGTCGCACTCATCACGTCATTTGCGGCGCAGACACGCGGATTGCGGATGCGGAACCAGCGAAATGCACGAAGGTCGACGTCCTCGGCGATCTGGTTAGCCTGGCTTTGAAGCCGTGCACAAGGATCCCGTTTGACGCCCCATCCACTGCTATTTTTTTAACACAAACGTTTCGCGTTACGGTTAGACTATATCGATGTCGAGCATCAATTCTCTTACTACATTATGCAAAAAAAAAAGTTTAAAAAGTTATAAAAAAACGTTTTAGTTAATTAGATAACTTATTAACCACTGTCGCCTCTCTTGTATAGTGGCCCCAGGGACCCCCGACTTAGCTCCAGTGATAGAAAGACCCTAACGCAAGTTCTCGTTTTTGTTAGTTCTAATCTTTCCCCCTCTCCTAAAAAAATAAACATTAGGTGTTGACAATCAAGCTCTACAAATAGAAAATATATGTATAATAGAGGTGCGCGAAATACGTTTTAGCATCGGCTATGCTACCAAGCAAGCTCTAGTGCAAAGATAATCGTAGCCTTCAATTTCCTAACTGAAAGTCACTAATAGGGTGGTTACATTTAGGTTAAAGCAGTA
>JAZHYW010063352.1:0-43026 GCA_037355805.1 Ixodes ricinus
AAAGGAAGATTCGAAAAAAAAGTAAAAGCAATTTACCAAATTTCTTTTTATATGTAAGACTTTTGTATGCCGCCGTGGCTGCGGCAGCTTATGCAACCGCAACTCCTGCCGTGAAATACACGCGGAGAGCGCTACGTGCTTTTGCATTAAGCTAGCTGGGCTAGTGACATTGCTCCACACTTTGTACGCTTCCTTCTGCTAATGCGACAGCTTATAAAACTGCAATGTTTGCTTTAAAAACGTTTAGCCAAGTGCCACACGCTTCTCCCGTTCTAGGAGTCTGGTAAGATCCAGGGGTGTGATTGGGCCTTGCCAAGGACGAACGCAACCTTGTGAGTGTTCAAAGCAGTACAGTAATAAATACCCCTCCGCAGAATTCGCCCCATCGTGGCCCTGTGCGTCTGCGTTACCCTCTACCCGCTTCTAGCGGCGACTTGGTTGCAACAGTATTTAAATCTCCTTGGATTTGGCACCGGAGCTCCCAGAACTGTTCAATTGCGACTGGTCCGGCCTGTCAGAATTCCCGTCGCGCCTGCTCGGGGAATCGGAGAAAACATGCAACCGCTTAAGCGCATGGCGTGATGTAAATCAGACTACCAATGACCCATTAGAGTGGCCTGAGAGCCACGCCAGTTTTACGTTAAACCGGGTGTGCATTGCCCAAGTTTGCTACGTGTATGAAAGGCGGAGGGTGAGTGGTAGGCGGCGTTGTCTTTTCGCCATCCGACGTTGGCAGTGTCTGAGTAGATGACCAAATGTAGTACATATTACTACAGGAAGTACAAATGATTTGATGTGCCGAGTTGCAATCCGAAACACTTTTGACTGACGGAACTCGTGCGTTGGGGGGTGGAGTGGGCACTGCTTGGGACCTGAAATGCAGGATCCTCGCGCGTGGCTCAGCCCGAGCCGGCCGGGCCCGAGCACCCTCGAAGGCAAAGTCTCTTGCCACTGGAGAGCCTCTCGGCAGATTATCTCTTCTTAATAAAGCTGGCATGCGTGACCGAGAGGAGCTGCGCTCACTCGTTTTGATCTTGTATAACAAGCCGTTTGTTAACAAAAAATACCCACGCCATCTACGGGAAGAGGTGACAAATAATTATGCGGGGTAATCTCACCTGAAAGGCAACTCCGGTCGAAACAACGAACGCAAAAGTAGGGACCGTAGTTGCCTTAGAGGCACAAGCTGTTCTCGCAGCCGAAATATTTCGCCTAAAGCTGGAAGCCGCGCACACCAATAAAATTTACTTTAAAGTTGCGACCAGTTCTCTTTTAGCAGGCCAGACAAGCGGGTTGGTTTTCAGTCAATGAACCACTGCCGCAGCACCTTTGCGACATTACGTTTTGGTGGAGTTTTGACTTCTTGGTTGTACCACAGTGTTCTAGAGAGTCGTAGTGGCAAGAGCGGCGGCCGCCGCGTGAAGATTTTTGCGCGTAGACGGCACTCAGAGCCACTAAATGAGCTGCGCTTAGAGTATCGGCACTCCGTTCCCCGACATTGTTGTGGGCGCCGCCATATTGGGGCTTGTGCAGAGCAGACGCAACTGCCGATCGTCATGATTCGAAAGTGCGACTTCCTCAGCATTCGATTCGGTGTTAGGAAGCTCATGTAATATTGCTTTGCTCCGTCGCGGACTGTTTAAACATTTGTGAAGGACGGAAAAGCGTTTCCTGTGATTTCAGATAAAGCTTCAGATAACTGGCAACCATGATTTTAAGCCACAATATGGCCAAGTGTCGTTACTCTAAAGCGTAGCTTATTTAGTGGCACTAGGCGACGCACTGGCGGCGCTGCTGTTCTGAGCCCTAGAACCGTGCCCCGTCAGCCTCGTCGTCTGGCGCTGCTCGGCGTGTACTACTGTGGTTGGACTGGGGCTTTTCGCGACTGAGAATAATTGCTAATGTGACAAATTGTAGGTTTTCCTTGCACTAATGCCTCTAGAGTGTATGCTATGCTTCAGCTTTAACTATTCGCGTGTTTTTGATGGAGATCATTTGATTAATATTGACCCCCCCCCTTCTACCAGTACTGACACGTCGTTCAGCAATGCCATCACTGGGGCTCGCACTGCTTAATAGTTGCGAGAGAAACCACATGATACTGATATAACAAGGAGAAAGTGACAAATAAATCTCGATACATCTTTCACTTTCTTAATGATGAGAGGAACAATAAACTTGTGTATTGTTCTTTGTAATCCTGTTGTTGATGCGGGGACCAGCGTTGTGTATAAGGTTCAAGGCCAAACGCGTTTGAGAACGGCCAAGGTTCCGCTGCAACTGGCGAACATACGGCAAAATGTTTTTTTGTTGAAGGCAGTCCATGAAGAATAAAGTGCCTTCGATCGGGAGTACACGAAGCATTTAAATACAATATGAACACAAACTTCAACAGACCCTGACTATGAAATTTTAAATATTCTCAACTCACTGCTTTGTGACTTCTCAAAACTGGTAATGCGCCTCATCGACATATACAGCAAGCACATGAAAGATATCTTGCAACGAACTGCGCAAAAAGACTACAGAGTTGTCATGATATAATGCGGCATAGAATCCGAACCTCTTCGCCTTTGACGATGTGCACATAGTCCCTAATATAAGGCGCGGTTCAAAAATGCTCTCTCGCATACGGCTGATGTCCTCGGCGAGGCGTTTTTCCTCGACTAGGATGTCGTAGCGCGCCCTGGAGTTGACTGATGGAGTCACTGATGACGGGTGAGTTTCGCGATGCGAGATACGTTCATTCACACCTACGTCACTTCCCTCTTCCTAGTCTCCTGGGAGTCCAAAAGCGCAACATAGCCCCTGCTTTGGCGCACGAAACAGCGACGGCTTACGATCGCTGGCGCTCTGGCTGCCCTCGTCGACCGGGACCCGACTTGCATCCCGGCGCGAAGCAGTGTGTGTGTCTCTTTTTCCTTGCATTTATGACGAAGACGGCAACGGAACGGGGAAGACTCCCCACCACTACATCACAAAAAATGTGCTACGGTGCTACGTTCGGGAGAAGCGTACCGCCTCAGCTTCGTCGTCTTCTTCGCTCATCGCACATCTGCCATCTGCCACCAATTCTCCCTTAAAGCCCCTCCTCCTGAGGAAAAAGTAGCGCCAGGTCATTGTTGGCAAAGTATGCGCGGCGCACTGCCGCGCCATCTCCTGTGGAAATTCTCGCGTCCAGTACAGCTCAGTGCTGCGCTGCGCCGCCATGATCTTCCTCTAAGGGGCTGCACGTTGCACGTGCCTCGTGCATCGACGAACCTTGAGCCACGTTTGAAATATGAAGGAGCTTTAATTCTCCTAATGCAACGAGGGTGCCTATGTCTGTCTGTCTCAGGGTGAAAACATCCATTGCGCCCTGAATGTGCCAGCCTATGGTTGCTCTCGCGCGCTCCGTGCGTGACTGGGTGGTTAAATGGCGTCTATGCATTAGCAAAGCTACGCGCTCCAGCTGAGTGACACCGGATTGCGCGCACCTCAAAATGCATAAAAAACGATTGGGCGCAAAAATGGCTGGGGTAGCCGGCACTGGAAGCAAAAACGCGCGTAGTGTATGAAGGCGCTCTATAGGGCACGGAACTCCGAGCGCCCTCGCGGCGGCATCTACGTTGACCGTCTTCACGTGGCCCATTGCACGCGGGCGACCGCTCCTCGCCACCGCATCCTCTAGAACTGCCGTAGTTGTACCGCGTATCTCGGCTAGAGTTCCCGCATAGGCTCCCTGCTTGTGCCAGAGTCGCTCATTCCCGCATGATGAGCCGGATCAAGTATCGATGCAGGAAAGTTGACGTTGCGCGCGCACCTGCCAGAATATTCCCGTGCTTTTGAGGGTGCCACGCGCCTCGAACGCGCGGCGCTGCTGTTCGCCGAATTCAGTCACGTGAGGAGCTGGATCAGCTATGCCATGCGGAAAGACGGCGCTGCGTGGATGAAGGCGACACTATAGCTCCGTAGGGAGCCCTAGGGCTCCATCACGAACTGTAGTCTCGGCACCCTTGTGACGCCACGTCTCGGCCGTATCAAGCCATGTGTTGATACCCAGTGTTGCCATTTCTATAGCAGTATAGCTTCGGTTTTCTCATGGACGCCTAAAATCAAACTTTGAGCCGTTATATTTTTAAAACCACACACAATATTAAAATAAATACTTGTAACTAAAGGACACTGCATTAGCTGATAACAGTCGTAATCGCTATTTAAAAAAATTATTGACGGGAGTTTCCTTTACAAATTTCAAAGACTCACTCTTGAATGATATGTATACGAAAGGTTCATGGTTTTGCTATTGGAATGCTGTATTTCGCTCTCTGCAAACTCAGCTGTGCAGTGCTGCACTTGGCTCGTGATTCCCAAAGAGAAGAAGAAGAAGCGAAAGCCGCCACGTTCGCTCATTCCGAATATTGCCTTTTGTGCTGCGCGGACACTTTCATCTTTATCTCTTCTCTCTTTGAGGTAAATTGTGCTCTAAGCATACGATTAACCATCGTCCAATGTCGAACCGTTTTTAATTTGTATTTTATGCGCTGCGATTCGCAAGGACGCAAACTATCTCGGTCAAGGTCATCCTCAGCTTGATCGGGCTAACGTCGCCTTCTACCTTCCCGGTCCAAGCAAGTCTCCTTGTTTATCACTGCTCTCCATAACAAGCTTCTAAATGGGTAAGTGTATTTTGTCTTATCATTAATGGTATTTACTCTTGTGACAAAAGGATACTCTGGCTATGTTTTTAGCTACCGTAACAAGCTATATTTTCTTCATTCCCGGCGTTTACGTTTTTCGGCATGTTATTTATTGTGAAATTCAAAATCGTTATTCTAAAGTTAGTAAATTAAAATGATGCAAAAACCAACATTATTCCAGCACATTTCAGTGGCCTAACGTCAGTGGAAGGCAGGCCTGCCAGTCGAAGAAGCAGTGTGAGAAATATACTATTCCGAGCAATTGATTTGTGCTGATGCACATGCACTGGAGCGAGCTTTTAAATCATTCATTTCACAGCATGAAATTTCTTGTAATCAGTTGGGAACAAAATCCACAGTTCAAATAGTGAACGCATGCTTGCCACCGGCGACACCTTTTCGTTGTTGCCAGTAGAGACTTTGGTTGTAAAAACAAGGTGGGGACAATATTTTATATCCAATACCTTCGCAAAAAACATTCATTTTTACCTAACATCTAGGATCCTATTTCAGCGATGTCTGTTGCCGTGTTTAGCAAACTCTTCAGTAAACAGGGCCGCCATAGAGAAATCGCCGGAGTAACCCAATAAATCATCATAATAAGTTACTGCTAGTGTTCGAAGAATGGCTAATGAGATTCTTGAAACCGCCAAAAATAGGTTGCGCATCCCGGAGCGCTCAGTGTGCTCAAAAATATAGCACTCTACTGGTGCACAACATTCTGTGAAATTAGGCCGTTTTATACTGGGGGTCCAAATTCTTTCAGTCTTCCGAGCAGATTGAACCGTCGCACTGGGCTTGCGCTGGGCGATGAATCCAGCGTAACCACGCGGTTATGCTGTAATATCCATCTTGTATTGAAGCTTGGCATTTCAACTACTTGCACTAGCAGAAAAAGTTTATGTATGCTCACTCAGGTTTGTAAAATAATTTCACCAGGCGGCGAAACCCAAACTTCTCGCCGCGAATAGGGAGCCTTCACAGACAGCCAGAGCTGTGTGCCCGGCTAGTGAGCGCTTTCTGACACCGAGCTTCCGGAGTTATTTCGCAACTTGCATACCGGGACATAAATACAGACGGATTTAGCAGGTTATCAATTTGAGCGTTTGCTCAGTACGCGCTTTGAGCATCGCCCTCAAATAATAGGTATATTTAATACCTCATATTGGCCCGTTGCTCTCGGACAGGGGGCCTCGAGTGCGTCCGCAAGACTCGACTATGTAATGCTGTCTGCACCATCTACGCGATACAACCATAAAGCGGCGCTTTAACATGTGTTCATGTATGAGCCACGTTCGAATAAAACTCGCTGTAACCAAGCCTCCATATGCGCTTACATAGCGTTTATATAAACCGATTGTAAAAATAAAAATAAGTATGCAGCTCGATGCATCATCACCCCATCAAACATCTCTTTCAGTTTTAATATTTGTATAGCTGCTTTTATATATCCCCCGTGAGCCAGTATGCTTCAATAGACCGATCTCACTAGGTGTTCAGGGCATGCGTGTGGCCGCCGTAACTTTAGTTCACAGGAGGCAGGGGCCGTGCATATGAGGGAACGTGTCTCCTCGTCCTCTAAGCACGCAGAGCTCCAGCGACGTTGTCGCAATTGCAGATAGATTAAAGTTACCTCGATGCATTGCGGCAGCGGTGGCGTAGTCAATCTGACTTGTGAGGTCGGTCGATTTACGTGCGAGCGAAGCCGAAGCTACAGCCAAAATCATATTTACCTGAATGAGGCTCGCACTCCAAGAGCGCGCCTGCTTGGGTGGGACACCGAAAGCTCGGAGCTCGCCCTTGCAGCATTCCTCGGCAAACCTCACTCATGACGGCGATCCCTCACCCTCACTCACCCTCATCTTCACGGCGAGGTGAAGGTGAGTGAGTTTCTGAACCAGGAAAATTCATGAGTGTGAGGATGAGTGAGGGCCGTGAGGGCTGGAAAACCATGAGCGCGTGAGGGCGGTGAGTACGTGAGGGGTGTGAATGCCATGAGCGCGTGAAGAGGCGTGAGGGAGGTGAGTGTGCGTGAGGGGTGTGAGGGCCGTGAGTGCGTGAGGGGCGTGAGGGGGCGGCGAGGAGCCAGTGAGTGCGTGAGGTGTATGAGGGGCCGTGAGGCGCGGTGATCGAAACAAGCGAGCAACTCGGAGCAATTCGAAAATGCTTGGAAGCAGCTGCATCCAATTAGGGACGCGATACTTTCACGCGATACCTCGTGCCGGTGATGATGACAACAAAATGCTTGGTTCTGTCTTGAAATTGATCGTTTTTGGAAATAAACTGTTTCAGAAAGATTCATTAGTATTCACAACGAGATTTTGATGCATAGAAACTCGTTTATAGCGCGTAATTGTGTGTCTAAATAGTGCAAGAAAAATAAAATTTCATGATGATTATGGCAAATTGCAGCAATTGGTTGCTGCGTGTGAACGCGGGCGGCCCATTTGGCTTGTGTTGCGACGTCAAGTTTCTAGGCGAAATTGCCCCATCTGATGCGGGCCTGAGTGGCGTGAGGGTCATGGGTGCATGAGGGGCATGAGGGGTATGAGTGCGTGAGGGCCGTGAGGGTGGTGAGGGGTGTGAGGGCTATGAGTGCGTGAGGGCCGTGAGCGCGGTTAGTGCGTGAGGGGCGTGAGGGCCATAAGTGAGTGAGAGGCGCGTGGGCGGTTAGTGGCGCGAGAACCATGAGTGAGTGAGGGGCGTGAGGGTCATGAGTGCCTGAGGGCGGTGAGTGGCGTGAGGGCCATGAGTGCGTGAGGGGCGTGACGGGTATGAGTGCGTGAGGGCTCTGAAGGTCGTGAGGGCGGTGAATGCGTGAGGGGCGTGAGGGCCATGCGTGCGTGAGGGCCATGAGGTTCAGTGAGGGTGAGCAAAGGGCTGAAGGTGAGTGTGACTGTGAGGATGAGGGTGAGTGAGGGGCTGAAGGTGAGTGTAACCGTGAGGATGAGGGTGAGTGAGGGGCTTAGGTGAGTGTGGCTGTGAGGGCGAGCTAAAGTGCCGACCTCTGCCTTGTAGCCTCTGCTGCGCCGGCACTGACAATGAAACGTAATATTGAAAAGTGTATACTTCGTTCACCCTTAAAGGGGTACGGAAACTAAATGGTTGCGTTTTTTAATTCTCTGCTTAGATGTGATCCATATTGTGCCTGCCTTCCAAAAACACTAACCTAGACCGGTGTGTCGGCGCTGCAGACAGAGAAGTCAAGAAAACTAATTTTAAAATGAATGAATAGATTTCAAAACTTTGTTGGGGGCGGTCTGTGAAGCTCCGTTGGAATGCCGCAGCGTCATGAGTTCCTAAGAAGCAGCGCCAGTTCGCGCCAGTATGGCTCTCTCGTAGAGATAATTACTCCTGAATGTGACTTGGCGGTGAGCGCTTAAAACCTGATATTGCAGCCAAAGCTGCAAGCGCGAGCTAGCCCGCACTCCTGGCTTTGAAGCATGCAAACCTAGCGCGTCCTCTCGATCGTTCTGCCAGAGCCTCCTATACTCTCAAAGCCCGGCAGCTCAACGACGAAGCCTTAGAGCGTCCGGTTGCAGATTAGGAGCGCGGGGATCTGGTAGCACAGAACATTTCTCGGGGAAGCTGGTAGTCAGCACAAAACTTTTGCCGTGGCGAGGATGCGCGAGGAACGCGAGGAGCACGAGCGGAGATTCCATCGCTCGGGAGAAGTGTGTTTCGGCGTGTCGCTGCAGCGGGTCGCCCGTTACATGACTGTCCTCTCATCTGCTGTATGCCGCTCTACCTTTTCACTTTCGGCGGCCGCGTTTCGTGGCAAGCTGCCAGTCTTTGTCAGAATAGAGGAAACTCTTAATCTGCAGAACAACGCTTCAAAGCAGCAACTTTGAGCTCTCGTGGTTGTGGCATTTGCTGCATATTTAGTTCCACAGTGCTTCTGCAAAGTGCATTCCACACCATCTAGATCGCCGTTCTTTGCAGACGTTAGGTAGGAGCTTGATCTGAGGACGCCGGAACCTCTGTCAGGCCAACCATACGCCATTCGATGGGTAGTGGTGGTTATTTCTACTTACTGGATCCCTCAAGCCCGTAATTTTGCGGTGTGGAACAAACACGGTCAAGCGAACGTTCGTGGCCCATAAAACGCCGGCATGGCCGCAATTGATGTTACCTACAAGTTATGTATAGGGTGGTCGCACAGTCCTCGTATATCATTGCTAGGCGAGAATGTCACACGTTGACGCCACCAAGCGGCAAAGTCCGCAACTACAGTATGAGAAGACATTTTCAAAAGGTGGTGCATCTTTCCACTTCAGATTTCTTCCGCGAAATTCCGTCTCGTACTACACATAAAACGCGGACGCAGCAATGGGGCTAAAGGCCCCAAATAGGGGAAGGGGTCTCAATTTTCGACACGCCGGTCGAGTGACGTGCGAACAAGCACGTTGTTTGTTTTTCCTCCCCAAATCTGCCTTTTTTATACTTCCGCAGTTTTACCGGACGTTCTTTTTTTTTCTTAGTTCGCTTTCATTTTGCCATGGGAACTTTGTTGTAATGGCTGTCGTTGTGGGTTCGTTGAGTTGGTTCTTCGATATTTATCTGGATGGTTATGTGAAACAGCCCCGACGACGTCACAAAGGCGTCTGAATGGGGCCCCGTGAATGAGCTTTTTGAGTGGAACGCGCCGTGCGTCAAGTCTGTCGTTGAGGATTTTTGAGTTCCACATAGGACTTACCAGAAAGGTTGGTCACGGGAAGAAGAAGAGACTTGTAGCAACTTCTTGTCAGAAACTCCGTTTTAGAGATGGAAATGGGCAGTTATTGTAACTGCGTGGCTCCGGTGCTGAAGGTCATGTCCTCTAACAACCCTGAAACTCGTTAAATTAAAAAAAAAGTTTCTGTATCAAGAGGTGTTGCGCTTGAATTAATACTCATATTGTCAGGTTTGTTCGGGAAGGAGAGATAATCATGGGAACCAGAGCCAGTGGGAGAACTCAAACGTAATTTACTGTAAGAAGAAAAAAAAATGGAAAAGAACAAAAACAGGAATATGATCAAAGCGTCGGATAAATGAAATAAATCCGGCATTCAAAAGTAAAGATATGTACTGTCAACCAAAATAGTAATCACTTCGCAGTAGTCACCATGGGATGCGGTGGGCGGATCGTCGTTGGGCGGAATGTCGGAGAATGATGCCGGCCCGCTTGTGCCCTTCGCACCAAGATGACGAAGCCGAATGCTTTGGTCCAAGCCTGGCGGAAACGATTGCGAGGGACGGGACATAGCCGACTCGAGCTCCGCAGTCCCAAAAGACAGCCGTCAAATCTCGCGCCGCGTCGGATTGCTTCGAACCTCTCTCGCGCCTCTTCCTGCTTTTCTTTTCTCGCGCCGCCGAAATCACATCTTTATTCCCCTTTTCTTTTCCTTGTTTCATAATTATGACATATGTTTGCGCGAGGGCAAGTTACGTCAGTGGCCCCTTGCCATATGCCGACACATCAGTGTTGACGAGATTGTTGGGTTAATGCGAGTCTACACATTCGCAAATTCACATTCAGACAGCGCGAAAAGCGCAACCGTTCAATATCTAAACGATCTTGAGCAATAAACAAATTCGCCAGTTTCGTCTAGTTTCGTCAATACTTTCAGCCGTACTTGGTTGAGTCGCGCCAATCACCAAGACAAGCAAAAATACAGATTCCTCCTGGAAAAAATTTAGTTTTCCTTCGAGCACTAAACATAGACATGCACCCTTGCCTGAAAAAAATAATGCCTGATTTTGCTCGAGCATGCCTCTCGAATCGTCCCAGTTGAGCCTAATTAGTCCCCAAGTTTTGCGCGTAATACCTAGATTGGAAGAGTTGGTCTTTTTGTGGAGAAACTGGGATTGTTCATATACTCTTTTTCACTTCATGATGTGCCAAAAAAAGGCTAGAAGCGCGAGCTCCTTGCTCTGGGACAGATCTCTGTGGCACAAGATCTCGTGCTTTAAGGACAGCTGCCAACGCAATGAGCGCGCGCTTCTAGCCTTCGCTGTGGTAAAACATAAGGTGAAACTGAGTATAGAACCAAACCAAATGCTGAATTTAGTTCCTTGATGCCATAGTTTTCGTTAGCCTGTAGAAGCTCCGTATTCATCGCGAGCTTTCTGCCCTTGTCAACACAAGGGTGAACGCGCAGGCACCGTAACGAAAAGCTCTGCGGATACCAGCGAACTCGCGCTAAAAGCGGAGCTTCAATTTCAGCTTAAGGGGGGAACAGAGTGTATGGGGGAAGCGTAATAAAGAACGCTCGGAAACGTGACCTACACATTTTTTTCTCGACTGGAGCGCTGCTTAAATTTTGAGAGCTACGGACATACGGGCCCGTAGCTCTATATTTTGGACACGGTTCCAGGCTAGCAAAAGGTAATAATTGTAGGGCGCGTTTTGAACATAGGTCATTACGCTACCCGATCATTGATTTTTTTTTACACTTCGTTTTGTTATAACTGTTACAGGAGCATAGACAATAATAAAGTGTTCGGACCGTTTGGAGTAGCCGGCGCCATTTCAAGGCTGCCAAATTCTTCATAACACCATTTATTTTCTTCTTCTTCTTCTGTTCGGACCGTGAAAAAGTAGTTTCAAGTTCCCCATATGTTCGCCACTTTGACTCATGAAATTAGCAATTTATTTTTGACGTCTTTCTTCTTGGCAAGCCGATCTAAATTTGCTTGTTGTGGGAAGCCTTATGGAGATGTTTCTTGTATAACTAGATTTCGCTATCCACACACAGGCGAAACAACCCAAACAGCACGGCGATACTTGACCGGTGACGCTTCATTGTCGGCCAAAAATCATTCCTCATATTGGCCGAATGAACGGTTTTGCACAACGTCCCTACATAAAACAAGTATTGGCGTCCAGTGTTCCCCGCCTGTTTAGTATCGGCGATACATCTTGGGAGTACTGCCGAAATCGGACTGCCGGAAAGGTGTCCGCCAGACGTCGCATATTTATATACACAGTATCGGTCGCAAGTCGCTAATGCGCCCCTTCGTACAGACAATATCGGCATAATTAGTTTTCACCGTAATTGACGATATAGGGCACGCTTCCCATGACTACAGAACAAAAGAAATTGTTTTCAATCCAACCCCGATGTTTACTGAACCACTATAATTACACAAAGCTATTTCTTGAGACATTTTGAAAAGTGATAATTATATGTGGAAAGTAAGTACAATTATTAAATATAATTACACTGCTTTTTGTGACAAGAAAAATTTAACAGCACATACACGAATAACGGACGAAATTAGAAAGTTTTAGTAGATCTGTTATGTCCCCAATAACGATTCCTGATACACGCGCCGCCGCGTTTGCGCATATATTGTATCGTTATCGGGGATATTGCATGTACCGGAACGATCAACTAAAATTATTTATGGAGGCGGAAGCAGGACTACTATCAGAAGCATGCTGGCAGTGCAGTTACAAATAAAACAGCAATCTGATGTAATCTCTGATGAGACCAATAATTCGACTTCGACAACTCAAAGCAACGCAAACACGAAGTCGACATATAAGGTCTCCCACATTCAATGAACCTCAAGCAGTCGGCGATGAGCAGTTCTTTGCCGAATCGCGTCCAACAGACAAGGCAGACTAATTTAATGGTCGCGGAGGAGGAAAACGGCCGTTACAGAAGAGCTAGCATGGACGTATTCCTGCAGTTCACGACGAAAAACCATGGCCTGCACAGCAAATTACGAAAAGCCAAACACTCTATAGTCCGTTGCAACCTAAGAACGAAGGGCGAGGGTAAGACGGTTCGGGAGGAAGCAGACGGAACGCTAAAGAGAGAAGGAGGTTTCCCCTCTCTTCTCCAGCGTCCCGTCTGCTTCCTCCTCCCCGGCCCGTCTTACCCTCGCCCTTCGTTCTTAGGTTGCAACGGACTATAGACCGCGTTTCGGGAGCCGCGGACTATGTTCCCCTTACCCATCATCACAACTTGACCAAATGGTGAACTCTACTGCCCAGTGAGCCCATCAGCGCAGTAGTGCGAGTCCAGCAACATAGGGGGTGTGAGGCGGTGTAGAAGGGAGGGTCGTTAAAGAAGATAAGGTCGAAGTCAACTTACCAATGCGCATAGCCAAAATTTGTCAAGTGACACATTTTTGTCCCTGCATTTTTATCCTATGGAGAGCGGTCACCTGTTTTGCTTCATTCATCCT
The DNA here is from genome assembly GCA_037355805.1 of Ixodes ricinus. Taxonomy (NCBI): domain Eukaryota; kingdom Metazoa; phylum Arthropoda; class Arachnida; order Ixodida; family Ixodidae; genus Ixodes; species Ixodes ricinus. Next base: position 12,858 of record JAZHYW010063352.1, read on the forward strand.
TCTGATTTACTGGAAGCGGCCGTCGCGCTCGCTCGGAGCCCCATGAAGACAGAGATTAGGGTGGGGAGGCTTTACGGAGGCGAGGTCAAAGGGAGATGGAGAATGCATCTCACCTCGCCCTGCTTCTTTGTCTCCCTTTCTTGGGCTAAAAAGTAAGCACATTCCATTTTGTTTTTTATTTTTCTTTCGTTTTCAATGTAGGTTTCGTGTCGGTCTAAAATCCGAAAACCTTGCCAGCATAGCCGATTTACAAATGACACCCTCAAAGCTCCACCAAAAAGGGCGGCGTGTATGGTACGTCAGGATGGCGTCGGCGCGACCTATCCGATACTTCACAAATATCTACAAAATCAAAATATAATCGGCACATTTTTTTTCAGTTTGACGTTAATATGGGCACAACATTGTGTGCTGCCTGGGAAGCATACATCTTCAAACCACAACCACGTGTGGTGTCAATGCTTGAAAGCGTTGAGAACGAATTCGCTTGATTTGAAGTACGCGTGAGGAACAATATAATGGGGAATTATTTTAGATGCGGAGCATCTCTTGCTCAGGTCTATGTCCCGCGGCGTCGGCGTCGGCGTTGTCCGCACTCACACTACGCATGCGCAACTCTCCTCCTTCCCCCTCTCCAACAGCTGCGCGTTGCTCTCTCCGCTCTCTCTCTCTCTACCAGCTGCGTGCACTTCGCGTGCGTTCGCTTCTACTCACACCGCGCGCGCATGCGCAACTCTCCTCCTCTAGTCTCCTCTCCTTCAAGTGTGAATATAAGCAGCGGTAGCGCGCTGCGCGCGTTCCCACGGAGGAGTGAAAGGAGGATAGTTTGGGCGCGCGGGTCGCAGCGCCACGCCAAGGGTTTCCAGTGGGGTGGGCTTTCCCTGCAACTCTGCGGCTGTCGTCTGCTAGCGTTTCTCGGCCGCTCGCGTCCGCCGCCGCCCAAATCCGGCCGGCCAAAAGAAATCCGTCAAGAAGGGAATAAATTAATTACGATCCGCGATGCTCCGCATCAACCCATGGTTCCCCTCGGGAAGATGGTGTAATTTTTTGGATCTTGGCACGACTCAAAAGTTAATTGCATAAACAGTGGCACAAAACGCAAATACTGGCAAGGAAGACCTAGAGTACGATGATGATCCACGGTCATCTTGGTGCGACTTTATTAGAAACACCTTTTCAAAGCTTAGAATATTTGAAGTGGGCGAAATGGCGATTGCTCGATCAACGAAGTCCTATTAGCAAATCGGTAGGCGAGGTTTTAAGTGTCTGAACATTATCATTTGCTTATGTTTGGCAGACAGACAGGAATCCCGGATCCAGCAACTTGAAATGCTAGAAGTGCGAGCTACCAGCTTTTAGTGACCCAGCCAAGCACGCGCGCTTGTACAGTGCGTGCATCGTTCAGCGGAGCATAATTTCCCGTGTAGCCTACGCTTCGCTCTCACCTAAAGTCAAACATACTTCCTCACAAAAGTCTATAAAATAAAGCAATGCAGACAATAAAACTGAAAGGAAGAATGCGCTGGAGATTGCCGATGCACTTTAAAAAAAAGGGAGGAGAAATAGAGGTAAACATGATGTTCCTCCCAGTCGCCAACGGATTGAAGAAAAATGCATAGGTTCCTGAATTTCACCGATCTACATGCAGCGACACCTGGTGGCGCTGTAAAAGCTGAAAAGGAACGAAAATTCCTCCTCCATGTTCCCGGCTACAGTGCCAGCCGAACTGCCACCGCCGCCGCGATGTTGTTCAATGGCGGTGATGGCAACTTGAGGGCTTTGTTAACATCACCTAGAGCAATCCCACTACAGCCCATGCGCGGTGCTAGCAGAGAAATAGCGGAGCTGCTGGGTCTAGCGGAGGTACACGAGTTTAACAAAAAGGCGAAGTGCGTACGCGGCTTGTGTCTCGTGAGAATCACGCCGTATATGTCCGCTTCGATATCACGCTTGTTTATGGTCAGTGAAACCTTGCTGCTGCGATAAGTACAGGTGGCGGGTTAACAATGGCATGGCAAGTACGACCACTTTCGCCGCGTTACTTATTACATGACAAGTAGACATAGTAACCCTGGTGCGATTGAACAACAAAAGGACGGGCAGACACGAAACCGTGTCTCTCCTTAACCAGCTCGCCTGCCTGTTTGCTTTAAATTTAATAACAAGTAGGGCGCACCGAAAATATATTATCGTGATCCTGTTTTTTTGTGTGTTTTTTGGTGATTACGTGGCTGGCGAGATCGCTGTTATATTCGAGTCAACCCGCCTCTAGGTTTCTACCCCCGTCTGCTTCGAAGGAAACGCAGACTCTTAAAATAAAGCGTGCGTACCATACAGCAAAGGATAATCCGTGCGGCATTTATTCCAGTTCTGTGTAAAACAGAACAGCATATCCAGTCGATTCGAACGAGCACTGCGTTGCGGTGAGCGACTGCGTTGGACACACGATCTAGTCCGTCAATGTCGAGACAACGACAAGCATACCAAAAACACGCATTTTTTTGTTGTTTTTTTGTTGAAAAATCAGAACTTTGCACAATAAATTACACTGAAATGACAACTCTGTGAAGTGACGAAGCAACGGATCCGACAAAAAAGGTCAACTATTCATTCGGGAAGAGTCCACTTGGAAGAAAGGGTAGTACAAACATTTCATTCTTGTTGCGGGGCGAAGTCTTGAAGGAACGGATGGTTCCTTACAGCCGACGGTTCACCGCTGCATTTTTTAGTTTGGGCTGCATTTCTTAATACTGTGTGCCACATATCAAAAAACGCTATCGCAAAAAAAAAACGTACCATACTTTTTTTGTGGTTTACTTGTTTTATTGCTGCGCGGTTCCTCTACTGGACGTACTTTTAAACGAAGCAAAGATGAACACAAGGGTGTTGTGCTTGTGTTTCTTGTATTCTGTGTGTTCAGTGATGTATATGCATTTACCATGGTGCGCTCATACGTCGGTGAAACATAAAAAATGGGCACTTCTCCAACATTTTTTTTGTCGTTTTGAGCGTCATCTGGTAAAAGCTATATTATTTCAACGAGGGGAGAAAGTTTCCTCCGCGGGGAGAAAAAAGGCCGCAATTTTTTGCCCTTTTTATGGTAGGAACGGTTTCTCCACGAAGAAAATTAGGTGGCAACTTTTTCCCTTCTTAGGTGAGAAATTTCCTTCCTGTTTTGTACGATGAAATTTCCTCCCTTCATTGAGCAAAATATGACACACGCGAGTTCATCCTTTAAGGGTACAAGTACTCCTCCCTTTTTAGAGTTTGGTGTACGGGACCACGAGGTGCATACTATTTCTTTCAAATTTAAATTGATAGTTTTAGAGGTTTTATAATTGCAATTAGACAGACATTAACAGGCGCTTGTATTAGAACGGAGATCAAGGGTCGTCCGAGGTTACGACGCTTCTGTTATGGTCGTATCGCGTGGATGGTGCTGTAAGCATTCCATGGTTGCGCCTTGCTGAAGAGCTCGCGCCCTCTGCCTAGAAGCAATGAGCCAATTCTGAAACTTTTTTTAGAGAAGTGTAATAGTGCGCGTGCACTGGTATTATTAGGCGGTCATGAACAAGTCCCCGTATTTTGATTGCATCGCCAAAGAAAGCTACAGGCAAGAATGGCGTTTGGGACCTTGTAATAATCATTTGAAACTGACTGCTGTCTCAATAAAATGAATGTTTAGCGCGAATTTAGGAAAGTTAGATGACGAATTTCACACAACGAAGCACGGTAATATATAGAAATAAAATACGTCTTATGCAAAAAAAAAAATAAAAATGGGCCATTTACTTATTCAAAATGTTCGGAGAACGCTTTTTTTTTTTGGTTAGCCAGATCTCGGTTAGTTATTTTTTTGTTTTTTGATCGTTCATCCCATTTTTGTTGCTAGTCTGGGGGGAGAGGTGGGGGGGGGGGGGGTTCCGGAATTTCTGGTTTCTTCTGTGTTAGAATAAGCACAACTTGTGTTAGATCCAAACATTTCGGTATTGCGCTTTGATATCACCAGCGCTCAAACGTGACTGCGTTTTTGTATGGTTTATTTGTGTGAATAACGTTGACTAAGTTTTGAAAATAAAAAAATGCAAAGTAGTCAGAATCGACTATTCTAGCAGAGGTTCTACGAAAAAAGTCCGGCTGACGTTAAATATGTATAGCGGCATCAAGCGTCTTTAGTAATGTCTACTGGACACATGATGCCGGCTACACTTTAGGAACTTAATTGAAAATTCAATTTGAAAATTCAATTTTGATAAATATCGTTAACTAAAGCGCGCATTGTGACGCTTGTCTGCGTCCTCTCTGCGTCAGCTTAACAATCGTGGCCGTTGTTCAGTCTCTTCCTGACAGCGCTTGCTTCGCCATAATTTTGAACATAATATATGGAAGAATTACGAAACAATCTTGTGACAAAAACAAAAATCGCTTTTCTTCGACCTATTGCGAAAACAAAATATATATATATATATATATATATTTTTAACAATACATGAAAACAATGTTTGTTGCTTAACACTGATATTTATGAAGGAACGTTGTTCACATTTTAAGCCTTGACCGCGCAACCATAAACCTGCTTTTACAAAAAAACAAAACAAAGATATGCACTGTCCATGCCCATCCACCAGTTGGAGTAGAACGCGTCGCTCGCGCCTCTTGCGGCTGCGCACCTCAGCTTTGACCCTGCCATTTTGCGACACCCCGTTTCCTGAGATTTAGGCGCTTGATGTCAATCTCCCTCACACTCTATTTTAAAACGCACTCCTTCTAAGATGTCGTAGATAAAGCTGCATTACAATACATTTGACGGCGATATGGTGACTTTAGCTGGCTTCACGAAGTGCGTTTCTGAAGCGCAATTTTTGTTCTCAATCCTCAAGTACACGTGGACGCAGCAAGCTCTTCGGCTGTTGTCCGTGTTTTCTTTTGTTTTACGTTTGAAGGACGTTGCGTTGTGCAGCATAAGATGCGTTAAATTACAAGCAGAATCGCGCCTATAAATTTGTACAGCGCTAATCGCCAAAGCAAGAATTGCTAATTCAATGAGCGATGGCGTCTCATGATATCTGGGAAAGAGCTGCTGTGCACGCTCAGAACGCCGTCCATGGCACAGGAGACAAAGATGGCAGCGCGCAGGAGGCGTTTATTGTAAAGGCCTATACTTCATTTTGAAACTTCATACAGAGCAGTGGAAGCTGCCGTCGATTTCATCCCATCACAATAGCGACCAAATCAGAGAGACGGTATGACTACGCGATTCATGATTTTATTCTTTGTGCATTTTTATTTGTTCCTTAACTTTTAGCAACTGCTAGTGAGTAGATTCACTGCTACATGCATGTTAATAATGAACAGTGGCTCTAGCAAATCGTGTTGGTTTGCGCAAATTCCAGTCCGGATCATAGTGTGTCTTTTTTCAGAGAGCCGAATTTTTTTTTTTTTTTTTGATAAGCTATGATTTGCGTTTTCTTGCAATGGTTGTTGTAACTGTTATTTTAACTGTAGACGCCAGGCGTGTGACCCTACTACGTATCAAAGGACGAAGATATATTTGTTTATTATTTTTATTGTTTATGGTACAATGCTTTTATAATTATCAGTTGTATATGCCTATTACGCAATGTATAAAACATTCGTGGTTTTTTACAGGTGGGAGAAAAAACCATGCATTTTCGCATGCAGCAAATGAAAAACAAAATATATAAAAAACACGAAATCATAAAAGTTGGATTTGAAGTTTGGTTAACAGAGTTGCGTCGGTTTAATCAACATCAACAAAAACGTGAATAACAATCGGGACGCTAGAAGAACCTTGGCTCGTCTTTGCGGCCCGAAGTTACTTCTTTAAAGCCTCCCCAGTTTTGTACGCGGAACAAACGTCCAGGTGACTCGGTCGTTGCTCTCGTTTAGGTCACTTTGAACAGACTGGGAAACAGAATTCTCTGCATTGCATTTGCACGAACCGATCAGACAGCTACGACATGGTCACCTTGACAAGCATTCGCCTTACAACGGCAAGTGATGCAAGAGGTAGCTTTACGAAGTAATCATGAGTCAGAATATTCCGGTTATTTTGTTGTTTTAGTTCTCGTAAAAGCAACAGCCACAGCTGCGCGAGATAACCTTAAAGGAGCACGAAAAAACAATGACGTGACGGCGAGCTTTTTATCTTTCGCTTCAAATCACGTCAGCGAGAAGCGCAATATGTATTGCGCGCGAGAAGTCAAAGACTCCTGCTCGGCCAAGAGATCCGTACTTGCGAGCGCTGCTACTTGGTGGCGTCAACGCGTGACAATCTCGCCCAGGAGTAACATCCAAGAACTGTACGCCCTATGGCCTTTACGCCGCTTGGCCGTAACTTCATTTGGGGCCATGCCGGTATTTTATGTGCATGGAGGTTTAATTTCACCATGTTAGTTTCACGCTGCAAAAGTACTGGCTTGAGGGAACCAGCATGTAGGAATAACCATCAGTAACCAGCTAAAGCGACACTTGCAAGAAATACATAGATACGGTATTCACTGGGTGCCATATATGAGCGCGTAAATCATAGCTAATCCGAAAAGGGGGGGGGGAGTATGAAATCTCTGACCTAGCAGAGCTTCCTCCGCATGCTCAAATGAAGTTCGTACCTAACGTTTAAAAAAGAACGGTGGTTTTATGGTGTGGTATGCACGTTGTGCATGCATTATGGAAGTTCTTACGTAATGTCATTAAGTCGTTAGCGCGTTCGGCCAAATCTCATTATGAACTACGTAACTCGAAGTTGCTCTGAAAGACCCATGACGTGGCAGCATTGCATTGGAGCTTCACACGGCGCCACCAGGTGCAATCTTAAAATTAGTTAACTCGTTTTATAATTAGTTTTCTTGGCTTTTCTGCTGGCAGCCAAGAACACAACACTAGTATAGTATTTCTGGGCTTTGAGCACAGCATACACCACATATGAACAAAAAATAAATATATGTCGTTATTTTCGCCACCATTTCAACGCAAAACATTGCATCAAGGTTGAAAATGAACAATTTTAAGTCCTTCAGGAGAGCAAAGGCACTTGTTGGTGCGTACTAGAAGATTCGTAAATTAAAACTGCAGCGGCCGCGTAGAAAACGTTTATCCAAAGAGGGCATTCGCGCTTTGGTAAAAAAAATTATTGTTTACTACGTGATAGTGACACCAGAGGACGATAATATACGATAGACAAACACATCGAACGAAATAGAAGTTGAACATCTAGTACTGTTATGAACACCCACTTCTACCATCCGCTGTGGCCTTGATCACTTCTCACCAAGTGAGTTCATCTGACATGGAATCATTTTCAGGGTTCGCTATGTAACCTTCGCAATTTTTTTACGACAAAGCTGTATACAACGTCATCAATGATAATGTATCATTCCATCATCTTATCCCTTTCAGTAAAAAGAAATAAAACCAACCAACCCACTTGTCTAGTTCTTCATGGCAGTACGTATTTTTGTTTTGTTTTTGCATTGAACAGAAATATATTGCCTTCAACAAAACCTTTATGCCGTGACAACGTTTCACTTAAATGGCATGTACAAAAAGTATCTTACTATAGGAGTTTCGACATTGCACACTTCCAGCTCGGCATTTTGTACCCCCTCTGAATGCGCCACCTGTAGCTCGCGGTGACGCGCCCTCACATTAGGAACCTTCTCGGTGATTTAAGCGTATTCAGATATGTACACGCAAAACAACCACTCACAAGTCTTTGTCTGATACAATCTTCAATATAGTTTATTTTTGGTTTTTGCTTCTTTTGTCGTAAAATATCTGCCGTCGTAGTTCAGAACTGTATAGCCTGTCTTGGAGGCAATGCAATACCCGTCGGTCGGCGCCAGAGGGGCAAGGCGGGAGCAGAATGCGAAAACACTGAGCGCTGACATCGGTCGTTTTCTGAGAAAATAAAAGAAGCGACAAGAGATTAGAAAAAGCCGGCAGACAAAAGGTTAGGCGTGTTTGTTTTGTCTCGATGAGTTGAAGTCGCTCGGGCGTATTTCAGCTTTATTTTTATACAGTGCGTGGTTCCGGTGTTTCCTGCAGATAAAGCTAGAAAATAAATAAGTACATGCCTTACACGATACGTTGTGCTGCTTCTTTCCGCATACAATGGTGTTACAAACAATGCGGGCGTATTCGTTCCACCAACTTGGATCACCGATATCCTCGTGTACACCCTGCCGTTCCGGAGCGGCCCGAATGCGTGGTACATTTCCCTCTACAATATCAATGCGTTAGCATTAGTGCCCTGGTACATGTGGTGATCTTGGACTGGTTTGTAGCAAACGTATGCGATGTCCGCACCGTCGTTACCGTATGGCGCCACAGCCCCACTGGCTGTGGAAACTGGCAAGGAAACACATTCTGCAAGCTCCGACAGATGGTGGCGGACTGCATATTTCGACAAGCTAAGTGATAGGACGAATAGCAACCGAGACCGCGCTGGACTGGCTGGTTATATCAAAGCGACGCCGTGACGTAACACCTAGCAAGAGAATATCTCAGGCGCGTACCCCTTCGCCGATTTCGGCGCCGCGCAGTGGAGGACGGCGGGTGTAACGCTGGGGCGTGTGTTAACCCTCCCCCTCTCTTCGTTTATGACGCATCGTGCAAGCTGTCTGCGGAATGCTCATTACAAAAATATTAATCATCCTTGGCGCACCTGTAAACAGCTCTTCGAGACGACCCACAGCGCCTCGGTAGCTAGGTGTTACATCGCGCCGTCGCTCTCGATAACCATCCAATGATGTGCGGCCGCCTTTATGTGCGTCCTATAGCCTAGCATCTCTAAATAAGAGGCCAAGATGCGGGTGCGCGCTGTGGACGCGCTCAGGCGCTCCTGTCGCCGGCGTTTTGGACCTGTGGCCGAACACAAGATGCCGTTCCGTTTTTCGGCCTGCCACGCTGTTCTAGACAAGCAGTCACGTTACCATGTCACCGGAACGTTAGCGCACGGTAGCGCCACCCCTCTATGTACAGCATGTATCCACAACAACGAAATTGCTCTGTCGTTTTCCTCGCATCGCGCGGACGTCCTTCATGAACATGCTAGTGAGCTGCTCTGCTTGCACAAGGGAGAAAAAGGATTTCGGGAACGTTCACCAAGAGGAAAAGTGCTGGGAGGCTGCATTCACCATGCTGTGTTCTATATAACCGCTGCGGGAAATAACGCATATCTACTTGAATTAGAATGGCGGCAGCAGCAATTCCGGCCCATTGTTTTGTTAACTCTATGTTCGGCGCTCGGTGAGGTTGTCTTACGTCGCAGGGTCGTGATCTATATCAGAGCAGAGCAATACCCGATCTTATCGGAGGCAGAGCAATACCCGTTCTTTTACGCTCAAGGAGGCGCGAGGCGACTTCACCTTTGAAACGCTAAGATATTTTGGTATTTCTTCTACCATCGCTATTTAATCAATAGTGTGTGCCGATTGAGGAGTCTCTTTTTCGGAGATCAAATAAAACTCGCCTTTTGAAATACACTTGTTTTGATAGCTTGCGTGTCTTCTGATATAATTTGCTTGTGCTGTGTCTTGAACATATATATTTCGGTATGTTTCGTGTGTATTGTTTACCTCATGTCTAAATATATTTCTGTTCGATTGATCTTGTGACTAATTACTTAATGGGTTTCGTCAAAATATGTGCAGTATTTAATATGTCCGTCACATTCCACTAGAGTGGTCGCGCGGACGTAGTCACCCATAAAACGTGCTGCCGTGTGGTATACACAGCATACCCGTATTCGTTTTGCTCCAATGTAGGATTATTAAACGCCTATAAACTTTCGGACCTGTAGATAGGCCAGAACACTTTGCTCACACAGGCTGGGGATCGTCCTGCAGACCCAGACACGGGATGAGCGTTTAACAAGGTTTTTGCGTGTGATAAACCGATCTTTTCTGTTGACGGTACTTTATTGTTTTGTTATGACGCCTACGATACCAATAAGATAGTTTAGGCGACTCAATCAAATCGGCATTTCTTGACCGTTCTTTCTACCTGAAGCCGAGTTTCTTTAGCATATGATGAAGTGTTTCTATAAATACCCTGGGAAGGTTGTTGTTTTTGGCTGTGTACTTGCGCAGCTCCGCGATTGCCGAGAGCTCCTCTCTTCGGTAGAGAAGCTCTCTGTAATATTTCTAAAAATGCCGAAGTCAAAAACACCGTACAATATTTTTTTTTAAAGAATGCCGACATTTAAGTCATTGAACCACCCGCTCACCGTTCTTGCCACCATGGAAAACTAATTACTGGAACCGTTCCGTGCAATACTGCTTGTACTCGGCCACGCTTTTGAATAAAACTCGTTCGCGTAATAATAATGATATTTATTCATATTATTCCTATTTTTACATTTTATGTTTCCACAAACAACCACATCGGTTTTGTTAGTTGCTTTCAATGCACTTATATAAAACGGCCGGTATTTAAAATTATACCGCAATCGAAAGGTAACTCAAACTAGCAGATAGATAATAGGCATTGGCATACTCAAAAACAAAACATAAATTTTCGCATATCTAAATAATATCACAATAACGAGTACAAATAATTACTCTTATCTTGAGGACAACGTTCACAGCCAAGGTTGTTGGCACAAACATTTGAGCTGCTAGCGGTCTCTAGGGCTTTATTGTGTGAAATTCGCATCATCATCGAAAAACGGCGGCAGCGTGTTATTCTTTTCTTGAAGGTTGTACACAATTATTCTATTTTCAGCTAATTCGATGGGAGGAAAAGCGGGCCTTTTTACAGCTACTAAAGATTCTACCCCTCAGAGTAAAGGATTATGCCAAGCTTTCGTCGGCCGTATGATCACGTGACACCATTATGCCATGATGTCACGTGACACAACGTAGCTGCATGACGTCATGGTGACATGTGACGTCACGGCATGACGTGACGTGAGGCTGTCACCTCACGTCACACTGTAGCGTAATCTGGTGCCAAATCCCGCCTCCATATCACGTTACTGCGTTAGTTGTCATAAAATGTCATCTTGTTAGGCTCTTTCATAAGTGTTGATGAGTGTGCAAGTCAACTATAAGACACTGGCAATAGTTTCTCGAAGTAAGGCGCAGGATAGATAAGTGTAAAAACTGTAATATTAAGTTAGCATTCGATAAGGTGTTTCAGTTATTGTTCTCTCTTTACCCTGGATCCACAAGGAACTCCTCATTTTTGAGCAAGCTTTGAACTGGGGGTCTCAACTTAAGGCAGCTAAAATAGATGAATAAATGTTTGCGCGAAACTAAAAACCAAGGATACTCGGAAACACACACGACCCTATCTTGGATACACTTCGTCTTCAAAACAATGCGAAAACAGCCAATTTAAAAAAAAAGAAAATGTCATGAATTAGCGAAAGTGCCTTAAGGGCGTGATGAGAGACCGTTCAGGAGGCGAGTAGGTAGAGAGCGAGCACGTGGTTCGGAGGAAAGTGTAGACGTCAAATAGCAAGGTCAAAGCTTGGGTGTGAGACCGCGAGAGACGCCAACTTCGCGTTACACTCCCGCTGGAGCAATAGCTTTTTCAAGGCATTTTTTATGCTGTATTCTCAAGAGGGAAAGAAAACCCGGACGAAGATTCGTGACGTAAAACTACTGTCCTCCAACGCGGAGACAGCGTCGGAGTCGAGGCGTGTTTGCACTGTGTGAGCATTTTCTTCGCGCCTCCCCCGCGGAGCTCGACGTCACCGCACCACCTCTGAAAGGCGTGACGTCACCAACGCGTGAACCATACTCCGCAGGGTGAAATGGCTGATTTTTTAATTGCGTGAATACCCCGGCAAGTACGCCGTGCTCCACGAAGTTCGCATCATTGATATATAAAATGAGTACTAGCTTTCTGCGAGATATTTGCATTGAATCAAGTAAGATATTTTATTTACAAACTTCGTTGTCACGATATTCCGATGGCGGTCTTTAGCGTTGCACTGTCTTGATTTATTTTCTTATAATGAAAAAAAAACGGAGTGAATTTTAAATGAAATGGACAAAGTACATGTGGGAAATGCTCCTTCATACTAAATATTTATTTATGATTTGCTTTCTATCGGACCACCAACGTATGAAGACAAGTCATACATGTCAGGTAAGCAAGCACAACAGGCTTTTTCGCCAGTTTCGCGGTAAAGGTCTACGCAAAATGAAATTAAGTTAATGGACAATTTGTAGGCAACTCCACCCAACTCGATGTGTTATAAAACTTACAAATAATACTCATGTTCACGCATTATCCACATTGAATATTATGGTTCTAGTAGACGATAGCTATCCACGTTTATTGCGGATTCAATCCTGTGATCATTGCACCCTTGTAATTACGTTTCATTGAGGAATATTCATTCAGTGTATTCACACTATTTATTCTACAACATAGCAGCGTAGAACATACGGATTTTCGTGAGTTAGCGTTAGATTGTGCAGAAAAAAAAAAAAAACTTCGCACTTTTTATTACGTTTACAACTATCTTGTGAATTAAAACAGATACAAGAGCACACTTCGTTGTCACGATATTCCGATGGGGTCTTTAGCGTTGCACTGCTTTGATTTATTTTATTTTAATGAAAAAAATGGAGTGAATATTAAATGAAATGGACAAAGTACATGTGATAACTGCTCCTTCATACTAAATATTCATTTATGATTTGCTTTCTGTCGGACCACCAACCTATGAAGACAAGTCATACATGTCAGGTAAGCAAGCACAACGGGCTTTTTCGCCATTTTCGTGGTAAAGGTCGACGCACAATGAAATTAACTTAATGGACAATTTGCAGGCAACTCCACCCAACTCGATGTGTTATAAAACTTACAAATAATACTCATGTTCGCGCATTATCCACATTGAATATTATGGTTCTAGTAGACGATAGCTATCCACGTTTATTGTGGATTCAATCATGTGATCATTGCACCTTCCTGCAATTAAACGTTTAATTGCAGGAAGGTGCAATGATCACATGATTGAATCCACAATAAACGTGGATAGCTATCGTCTACTAGAACCATAATATTCAATGTGGATAATGCGCGAACATGAGTATTATTTGTAAGTTTTATAACACATCGAGTTGGGTGGAGTTGCCTGCAAATTGTCCATTAAGTTAATTTCATTGTGCGTCGACCTTTACCACGAAACTGGCGAAAAAGCCCGTTGTGCTTGCTTACCTGACATGTATGACTTGTCTTCATAGGTTGGTGGTCCGACAGAAAGCAAATCATAAATGAATATTTAGTATGAAGGAGCAGTTATCACATGTACTTTGTCCATTTCATTTAATATTCACTCCATTTTTGTTCATTATAAGAAAATAAATCAAAGCAGTGCAACGCTAAAGACCCCATCGGAATATCGTGACAACGAAGTGTGCTCTTTTATCTGTTTTAATTCACAAGATAGTTGTAAACGTAATAAAAAGTGCGAAGTTTTTCTTTTATTTTTCTGCACAATCTAACGCTAACTCACGAAAATCCGTATGTTCTACGCTGCTATGTTGTAGAATAAATAGTGTGAATACACTGAATGATATATTCCTCAATGAAACGTAATTACAAGGGTGCAATGATCACAGGATTGAATCCGCAATAAACGTGGATAGCTATCGTCTACTAGAACCATAATATTCAATGTGGATAATGCGCGAACATGAGTATTATTTGTAAGTTTTATAACACATCGAGTTGGGTGGAGTTGCCTACAAATTGTCCATTAAGTTAATTTCATTTTGCGTAGACCTTTACCGCGAAACTGGCGAAAAAGCCTGTTGTGCTTGCTTACCTGACATGTATGACTTGTCTTCATACGTTGGTGGTCCGATAGAAAGCAAATCATAAATAAATATTTAGTATGAAGGAGCATTTCCCACATGTACTTTGTCCATTTCATTTAAAATTCACTCCGTTTTTTTTTTCATTATAAGAAAATAAATCAAGACAGTGCAACGCTAAAGACCGCCATCGGAATATCGTGACAACGAAGTGTGTAAATAAAATATCTTACTTGATTCAATGCAAATATCTCGCAGAAAGCTAGTACTCATTTTATATATCAATGATGCGAACTTCGTGGAGCACGGCGTACTTGCCGGGGTATTCACGCAATTAAAAAATCAGCCATTTCACCCTGCGGAGTATGGTTCACGCGTTGGTGACGTCACGCCTTTCAGAGGTGGTGCGGTGACGTCGAGCTCCGCGGGGGAGGCGCGAAGAAAATGCTCACACAGTGCAAACACGCCTCGACTCCGACGCTGTCTCCGCGTTGGAGGACAGTAGTTTTACGTCACGAATCTTCGTCCGGGTTTTCTTTCCCTCTTGAGAATACAGCATAAAAAATGCCTTGAAAAAGCTATTGCTCCAGCGGGAGTGTAACGCGAAGTTGGCGTCTCTCGCGGTCTCACACCCAAGCTTTGACCTTGCTATTTGACGTCTACACTTTCCTCCGAACCACGTGCTCGCTCTCTACCTACTCGCCTCCTGAACGGTCTCTCATCACGCCCTTAAGGCACTTTCGCTAATTCATGAATTTTCTTTTTTTAAATTGGCTGTTTTCGCATTGTTTTGAAGACAAAGTGTATCCAAGATAGGGTCGTGTGTGTTTCCGAGTATCCTTGGTTTTTAGTTTCGCGCAAACATTTATTCATCTATTTTAGCTGCCTTAAGTTGAGACCCCCAGTTCAAAGCTTGCTCAAAAATGAGGAGTTCCTTGTGGATCCAGGGTAAAGAGAGAACAATAACTGAAACACCTTATCGAATGCTAACTTAATATTACAGTTTTTACACTTATCTATCCTGCGCCTTACTTCGAGAAACTATTGCCAGTGTCTTATAGTTGACTTGCACACTCATCAACATTTATGAAAGAGCCTAACAAGATGACATTTTATGACAACTAACGCAGTAACGTGATATGGAGGCGGGATTTGGCACCATATTACGCTACAGTGTGACGTGAGGTGACAGCCTCACGTCACGTCATGCCGTGACGTCACATGTCACCATGACGTCATGCAGCTACGTTGTGTCACGTGACATCATGGCATAATGGTGTCACGTGATCATACGGCCGACGAAAGCTTGGCATAATCCTTTACTCTGAGGGGTAGAATCTTTAGTAGCTGTAAAAAGGTCCGCTTTTCCTCCCATCGAATTAGCTGAAAATAGAATAATTGTGTACAACCTTCAAGAAAAGAATAACACGCTGCCGCCGTTTTTTCGATGATGATGCGAATTTCACACAA
This sequence comes from Ixodes ricinus, assembly GCA_037355805.1. Classification (NCBI taxonomy): domain Eukaryota; kingdom Metazoa; phylum Arthropoda; class Arachnida; order Ixodida; family Ixodidae; genus Ixodes; species Ixodes ricinus. The sequence continues at coordinate 28,127 of JAZHYW010063352.1, forward strand.
TAAAGCCCTAGAGACCGCTAGCAGCTCAAATGTTTGTGCCAACAACCTTGGCTGTGAACGTTGTCCTCAAGATAAGAGTAATTATTTGTACTCGTTATTGTGATATTATTTAGATATGCGAAAATTTATGTTTTGTTTTTGAGTATGCCAATGCCTATTATCTATCTGCTAGTTTGAGTTACCTTTCGATTGCGGTATAATTTTAAATACCGGCCGTTTTATATAAGTGTATTGAAAGCAACTAACAAAACCGATGTGGTTGTTTGTGGAAACATAAAATGTAAAAAATAGGAATAATATGAATAAATATCATTATTATTACGTGAACGAGTTTTATTCAAAAGCGTGGCCGAGTACAAGCAGTATTGCACGGAACGGTTCCAGTAATTAGTTTTTCAAGGTGGCAAGAACGGTGAGCGGGTGATTCAATGACTTAAATGTCGGCATTCTTTAAAAAAAAAATATTGTACGGTGTTTTAGACTTCGGCATTTTTAGAAATATTACAGAGAGCTTCTCTACCGAAGAGAGGAGCTCTCGGCAATCGCGGAGCTGCGCAAGTACACAGCCAAAAACAACAACCTTCCCAGGGTATTTATAGAAACACTTCATCATATGCTAAAGAAACTCGGCTTCAGGTAGAAAGAACGGTCAAGAAATGCCGATTTGATTGAGTCGCCTAAACTTATTTATTGGTATCGTAGGCGTCATAACAAAACAATAAAGTACCGTCAACAGAAAAGATCGGTTTATCACACGCAAAAACCTTGTTAAACGCTCATCCCGTGTCTGGGTCTGCAGGACGATCCCCAGGCTGTGTGAGCAAAGTGTTCTGGCCTATCTACATGTCCGAAAGTTTATAGGCGTTTAATAATCCTACATTGGAGCAAAACGAATACGGGTATGCTGTGTATACCACACGGCAGCACGTTTTATGGGTGACTACGTCCACGCGACCACTCTAGTGGAATGTGACGGACATATTAAATAGTGCACATATTTTGACGAAACCCATTAAGTAATTAGTCACAAGATCAATCGAACAGAAATATATTTAGACATGAGGTAAACAATACACACGAAACATACCGAAATATATTGTTCAAGACACAGCACAAGCAAATTATATCAGAAGACACGCAAGCTATCAAAACAAGTGTATTTCAAAAGGCGAGTTTTATTTGATCTCCGAAAAAGAGACTCCTCAATCGGCACACACTATTGATTAAATAGCGATGGTAGAAGAAATACCAAAATATCTTAGCGTTTCAAAGGTGAAGTCGCCTCGCGCCTCCTTGAGCGTAAAAGAACGGGTATTGCTCTGCCTCCGGGATAGGCTATAAAGATCACGACCCTGCGACGTAAGACAACCTCACCGAGCGCCGAACATAGAGTTAACAAAACAATGGGCCGGAATTGCTGCTGCCGCCATTCTAATTCAAGTAGATATGCGTTATTTCCCGCAGCGGTTATATAGAACACAGCATGGTGAATGCAGCCTCCCAGCACTTTTCCTCTTGGTGAACGTTCCCGAAATCCTTTTTCTCCCTTGTGCAAGCAGAGCAGCTCACTAGCATGTTCATGAAGGACGTCCGCGCGATGCGAGGAAAACGACAGAGCAATTTCGTTGTTGTGGATACATGCTGTACATAGAGGGGTGGCACTACCGTGCGCTAACGTTCCGGTGACATGGTAACGTGACTGCTTGTCTAGAACAGCGTGGCAGGCTGAAAAACGGAACGGCATCTTGTGTTCGGCCACAGGTCCAAAACGCCGGCGACAGGAGCGCCTGAGCGCGTTCACAGCGCGCACCCGCATCTTGGCCTCTTATTTAGAGATGCTAGGCTATAGGACGCACATAAAGGCAGCCGCACATCATTGGATGGTTATCGAGAGCGACGGCGCGATGTAACACCTAGCTACCGAGGCGCTGTGGGTCGTCTCGAAGAGCTGTTTACAGGTGCGCCAAGGATGATTAATATTTTTGTAATGAGGCTTCCGCAGACAGCTTGCACGATGCGTCATAAACGAAGAGAGGGGGAGGGTTAACACACGCCCCAGCGTTACACCCGCCGTCCTCCACTGCGCGGCGCCGAAATCGGCGAAAGGGTACGCGCCTGAGATCTTCTCTTGCTAGGTGTTACGTCACGGCGTCGCTTTGATATAACCAGCCAGTCCAGCGCGGTCTCGGTTGCTATTCGTCCTATCACTTAGCTTGTCGAAATATGCAGTCCGCCACCATCTGTCGGAGCTTGCAGAATGTGTTTCCTCGCCAGTTTCCACCAGTGGGCTGTGGCGCTACGGTAACGACGTGCGAACACCGCATACGTTTGCTACAAACCAGTCATACGGTAACGACGTTGCGAACATCGCATACGTTTGCTACAAACCAGTCCAAGATCACCACATGTACCAGGGCACTAATGCTAACGCATTGATATTGTAGAGGGAAATGTACCACGCATTCGGGCCGCTCCGGAACGGCAGGGTGTACACGAGGATATCGGTGATCCAAGTTGGTGGAACGAATACGCCCGCATTGTTTGTAACACCATTGTATGCGGAAAGAAGCAGCACAACGTATCGTGTAAGGCATGTACTTATTTATTTTCTAGCTTTATCTGCAGGAAACACCGAGAACCACGCACTGTATAAAAATAAAGCTGAAATACGCCCGAGCGACTTCAACTCATCGAGACAAAACAAACACGCCTAACCTTTTGTCTGCCGGCTTTTTCTAATCTCTTGTCGCTTCTTTTATTTTCTCAGAAAACGACCGATGTCAGCGCTCAGTGTTTTCGCATTCTGCTCCCGCCTTGCCCCTCTGGCGCCGACCGACGGGTATTGCATTGCCTCCAAGACAGGCTATACAGTTCTGAACTACGACGGCAGATATTTTACGACAAAAGAAGCAAAAACCAAAAATAAACTATATTGAAGATTGTATCAGACAAAGACTTGTGAGTGGTTCTTTTGCGTGTACATATCTGAATACGCTTAAATCACCGAGAACGGTTCCTAATGTGAGGGCGCGTCACCGCGAGCTACAGGTGGCGCATTCAGAGGGGGTACAAAATGCCGAGCTGGAAGTGTGCAATGTCGAAACTCCTATAGTAAGATACTTTTTGTACATGCCATTTAAGTGAAACGTTGTCACGGCATAAAGGTTTTGTTGAAGGCAATATATTTCTGTTCAATGCAAAAACAAAACAAAAAACGTACTGCCATGAAGAACTAGACAAGTGGGTTGGTTGGTTTTATTTCTTTTTACTGAAAGGGATAAGATGATGGAATGATACATTATCATTGATGACGTTGTATACAGCTTTGTCGTAAAAAAATTGCGAAGGTTACATAGCGAACCCTGAAAATGATTCCATGTCAGATGAACTCACTTGGTGAGAAGTGATCAAGGCCACAGCGGATGGTAGAAGTGGGTGTTCACAACAGTACTAGATGTTCAACTTCTATTACATTCGATGTGCTTGTCTATCGTATATTATCGTCCTCTGGTGTCACTATCACGTAGTAAACAATAATCTTTTTTACCAAAGCGTGAATGCCCTCTTTGGATAAACGTTTTCTACGCGGCCGCTGCAGTTTTAATTTACGAATCTTCTAGTACGCACCAACAAGTGCCTTTGCTCTCCTGACAGGACTTAAAATTGTTCATTTTCAACCTTGATGCAAATGTTTTGCGTTGAAATGGTGGCGAAAATAACGACATATATTTATATTTTGTTCATATGTGGTGTATGCTGTGCTCAAAGCTCAGAAATACTATACTAGTGTTGTGTTCTTGGCTGCCAGCAGAAAAGCCAAGAAAACTAATTATAAAACGAGTTAACTAATTTTAAGATTGCACCTGGTGGCGCCGTGTGAAGCTCCATTGCAATGCTGCCACGTCATGGGTCTTTCAGAGCAACTTCGAGTTACGTAGTTCATAATAAGATTTGGCCGAACGCGCTAACGACCTAATGACATTACGTAAGAACTTCCATAATGCATGCACAACGTGCATACCACACCATAAAACCACCGTATTTTTTAAACGTTAGGTACGAACTTCATTTGAGCATGCGGAGGAAACTCTGCTAGGTCCAGAGATTTCATACTCCCCCCCCCCTTTTCGGATTAGCTATGATTTACGCGCTCATATATGGCACCCAGTGAATACCGTATCTATGTATTTCTTGCAAGTGTCGCTTTAGCTGGTTACTGACGGTTATTCCTACATGCTGGTTCCCTCAAGCCAGTACTTTTGCAGCGTGAAACTAACATGGTGAAATTAAACCTCCATGCACATAAAATACCGGCATGGCCCCAAATGATGTTACGGCCAAGCGGCGTAAATGCCATAGGGCGTACAGTTCTTGGATGTTAGTCCTGGGCGAGATTGTCACGCGTTGACGCCACCAAGTAGCAGCGCTCGCAAGTACGGATCTCTTGGCCGAGCAGGAGTCTTTGACTTCTCGCGCGCAATACATATTGCGCTTCTCGCTGACGTGCATTTGAAGCGAAAGATAAAAAGCTCGCCGTCACGTCATTGTTTTTTCGTGCTCCTTTAAGCTTATCTCGCGCAGCTGTGGCTGTTGCTTTTACGAGAACTAAAACAACAAAATAACCGGAATATTCTGACTCATGATTACTTCGTAAAGCTACCTCTTGCATCACTTGCCGTTGTAAGGCGAATGCTTGTCAAGGTGACCATGTCGTAGCTGTCTGATCGGTTCGTGCAAATGCAATGCAGAGAATTGTGTTTCCCAGTCTGTTCAAAGTGACCTAAACGAGAGCAACGACCGAGTCACCTGGACGTTTGTTCCGCGTACAAAACTGGGGAGGCTTTAAAGAAGTAACTTCGGGCCGCAAACACGAGCCAAGGTTCTTCTAGCATCCCGATTGTTATTCACGTTTTTGTTGATGTTGATTAAACCGACGCAACTCTGTTAACCAAACTTCAAATGCAACTTTTATGATTTCGTGTTTTTTATATATTTTGTTTTTCATTTGCTGCATGCGAAAATGCATGGTTTTTTCTCCCACCTGTAAAAACCACGAATGTTTTATACATTGCGTAATAGGCATATACAACTGATAATTATAAAAGCATTGTACCATAAACAATAAAAATAATAAACAAATATATCTTCGTCCTTTGATACGTAGTAGGGTCACACGCCTGGCGTCTACAGTTAAAATAACAGTTACAACAACCATTGCAAGAAAACGCAAATCATAGCTTATACAAAAAAAAAAAAAAATTCGGCTCTCTGAAAAAAGACACACTATGATCCGGACTGGAAATTGCGCAAACCAACACGATTTGCTAGAGCCACTGTTCATTATTAACATGCATGTAGCAGTGAATCTACTCACTAGCAGTTGCTAAAAGTTAAGGAACAAATAAAAATGCACAAAGAATAAAATCATGAATCGCGTAGTCATACCGTCTCTCTGATTTGGTCGCTATTGTGATGGGATGAAATCGACGGCAGCTTCCACTGCTCTGTATGAAGTTTCAAAATGAAGTATAGGCCTTTACAATAAACGCCTTCTGCGCGCTGCCATCTTTGTCTCCTGTGCCATGGACGGCGTTCTGAGCGTGCACAGCAGCTCTTTCCCAGATATCATGAGACGCCACCGCTCATTGAATTAGCAATTCTTGCTTTGGCGATTAGCGCTGTACAAATTTATAGGCGCGATTCTGCTTGTAATTTAACGCATCTTACGCTGCACAACGCAACGTCCTTCAAACGTAAAACAAAAAAGAAAACACGGACAACAGCCGAAGAGCTTGCTGCGTCCACGTGTACTTGAGGATTGAGAACAAAAATTGCGCTTCAGAAACGCACTTCGTGAAGCCAGCTAAAGTCACCATATCGCCGTCAAATGTATTGTAATGCAGCTTTATCTACGACATCTTAGAAGGAGTGCGTTTTAAAATAGAGTGTGAGGGAGATTGACATCAAGCGCCTAAATCTCAGGAAACGGGGTGTCGCAAAATGGCAGGGTCAAAGCTGAGGTGCGCAGCCGCAAGAGGCGCGAGCGACGCGTTCTACTCCAACTGGTGGATGGGCATGGACAGTGCATATCTTTGTTTTGTTTTTTTGTAAAAGCAGGTTTATGGTTGCGCGGTCAAGGCTTAAAATGTGAACAACGTTCCTTCATAAATATCAGTGTTAAGCAACAAACATTGTTTTCATGTATTGTTAAAAATATAATATATATATTCTTTTTGTTTTCGCAATAGGTCGAAGAAAAGCGATTTTTTTTTTGTCACAAGATTGTTTCGTAATTCTTCCATATATTATGTTCAAAATTATGGCGGAGCAAGCGCTGTCAGGAAGAGAGCTGAACAACGGCCACGATTGTTAAGCTGACACAGAGAGGACGCAGACAAGCGTCACAATGCGCGCTTTAGTTAACGATATTTATCGAAATTGAATTTTCAAATTGAATTTTCAATTAAGTTCCTAAAGTGTAGCCGGCATCATGTGTCCAGTAGACATTACTAAAGACGCTTGATTGCCGCTATACATATTTAACGTCAGCCGGACTTCTTTCGTAGAACCTCTGCTAGAATAGTCGATTCTGACTACTTTGCATTTTTTTTATTTTCAAAACTTCAGTCAACGTTATTCACACAAATAAACCATACAAAAACGCAGTCACGTTTGAGCGCTGGTGATATCAAGCGCAATACCGAAATGTTTGGATCTAACACAAGTTGTGCTTATTCTAACACAGAAGAAACCAGAAATTCCGGAACCCCCCCCCCCCCCACCTCTCCACCCCAGACTAGCAACAAAAATCGGGATGAACGATCAAAAAACAAAAAGATAACTAACCGAGATCTGGCTAACCAAAAAAAAAAAGCGTTCTCCGAACATTTTGAATAAGTAAATGGCCCATTTTTATTTTTTTTTTTGCATAAGACGTATTTTATTTCTATATATTACCGTGCTTCGTTGTGTGAAATTCGTCATCTAACTTTCCTAAATTCGCGCTAAACATTCATTTTATTGAGACAGCAGTCAGTTTCAAATGATTATTACAAGGTCCCAAACGCCATTCTTGCCTGTAGCTTTCTTTGGCGATGCAATCAAAATACGGGGACTTGTTCATGACCCCCTAATAATACCAGTGCACGCGCACTATTACACTTCTCTAAAAAAAGTTTCAGAATTGGCTCATTGCTTCTAGGCAGAGGGCGCGAGCTCTTCAGCAAGGCGCAACCATGGAATGCTTACAGCACCATCCACGCGATACGACCATAACAGAAGCGTCGTAACCTCGGACGACCCTTGATCTCCGTTCTAATACAAGCGCCTGTTAATGTCTGTCTAATTGCAATTATAAAACCTCTAAAACTATCAATTTAAATTTGAAAGAAATAGTATGCACCTCGTGGTCCCGTACACCAAACTCTAAAAAGGGAGGAGTACTTGTACCCTTAAAGGATGAACTCGCGTGTGTCATATTTTGCTCAATGAAGGGAGGAAATTTCATCGTACAAAACAGGAAGGAAATTTCTCACCTAAGAAGGGAAAAAGTTGCCACCTAATTTTCTTCGTGGAGAAACCGTTCCTACCATAAAAAGGGCAAAAAATTGCGGCCTTTTTTCTCCCCGCGGAGGAAACTTTCTCCCCTCGTTGAAATAATATAGCTTTTACCAGATGACGCTCAAAACGACAAAAAAAATGTTGGAGAAGTGCCCATTTTTTATGTTTCACCGACGTATGAGCGCACCATGGTAAATGCATATACATCACTGAACACACAGAATACACGAAACACAAGCACAACACCCTTGTGTTCATCTTTGCTTCGTTTAAAAGTACGTCCAGTAGAGGAACCGCGCAGCAATAAAACAAGTAAACCACAAAAAAAGTATGGTACGTTTTTTTTTTGCGATAGCGTTTTTTGATATGTGGCACACAGTATTAAGAAATGCAGCCCAAACTAAAAAATGCAGCGGTGAACCGTCGGCTGTAAGGAACCATCCGTTCCTTCAAGACTTCGCCCCGCAACAAGAATGAAATGTTTGTACTACCCTTTCTTCCAAGTGGACTCTTCCCGAATGAATAGTTGACCTTTTTTGTCGGATCCGTTGCTTCGTCACTTCACAGAGTTGTCATTTCAGTGTAATTTATTGTGCAAAGTTCTGATTTTTCAACAAAAAAACAACAAAAAAATGCGTGTTTTTGGTATGCTTGTCGTTGTCTCGACATTGACGGACTAGATCGTGTGTCCAACGCAGTCGCTCACCGCAACGCAGTGCTCGTTCGAATCGACTGGATATGCTGTTCTGTTTTACACAGAACTGGAATAAATGCCGCACGGATTATCCTTTGCTGTATGGTACGCACGCTTTATTTTAAGAGTCTGCGTTTCCTTCGAAGCAGACGGGGGTAGAACCTAGAGGCGGGTTGACTCGAATATAACAGCGATCTCGCCAGCCACGTAATCACCAAAAAACACACAAAAAAACAGGATCACGATAATATATTTTCGGTGCGCCCTACTTGTTATTAAATTTAAAGCAAACAGGCAGGCGAGCTGGTTAAGGAGAGACACGGTTTCGTGTCTGCCCGTCCTTTTGTTGTTCAATCGCACCAGGGTTACTATGTCTACTTGTCATGTAATAAGTAACGCGGCGAAAGTGGTCGTACTTGCCATGCCATTGTTAACCCGCCACCTGTACTTATCGCAGCAGCAAGGTTTCACTGACCATAAACAAGCGTGATATCGAAGCGGACATATACGGCGTGATTCTCACGAGACACACAGCCGCGTACGCACTTCGCCTTTTTGTTAAACTCGTGTACCTCCGCTAGACCCAGCAGCTCCGCTATTTCTCTGCTAGCACCGCGCATGGGCTGTAGTGGGATTGCTCTAGGTGATGTTAACAAAGCCCTCAAGTTGCCATCACCGCCATTGAACAACATCGCGGCGGCGGTGGCAGTTCGGCTGGCACTGTAGCCGGGAACATGGAGGAGGAATTTTCGTTCCTTTTCAACTTTTACAGCGCCACCAGGTGTCGCTGCATGTAGATCGGTGAAATTCAGGAACCTATGCATTTTTCTTCAATCCGTTGGCGACTGGGAGGAACATCATGTTTACCTCTATTTCTCCTCCCTTTTTTTTAAAGTGCATCGGCAATCTCCAGCGCATTCTTCCTTTCAGTTTTATTGTCTGCATTGCTTTATTTTATAGACTTTTGTGAGGAAGTATGTTTGACTTTAGGTGAGAGCGAAGCGTAGGCTACACGGGAAATTATGCTCCGCTGAACGATGCTCGCACTGTACAAGCGCGCGTGCTTGGCTGGGTCACTAAAAGCTGGTAGCTCGCACTTCTAGCATTTCAAGTTGCTGGATCCGGGATTCCTGTCTGTCTGCCAAACATAAGCAAATGATAATGTTCAGACACTTAAAACCTCGCCTACCGATTTGCTAATAGGACTTCGTTGATCGAGCAATCGCCATTTCGCCCACTTCAAATATTCTAAGCTTTGAAAAGGTGTTTCTAATAAAGTCGCACCAAGATGACCGTGGATCATCATCGTACTCTAGGTCTTCCTTGCCAGTATTTGCGTTTGTGCCACTGTTTATGCAATTAACTTTTGAGTCGTGCCAAGATCCAAAAAATTACACCATCTTCCCGAGGGGAACCATGGGTTGATGCGGAGCATCGCGGATCGTAATTAATTCATTCCCTTCTTGACGGATTTCTTTTGGCCGGCCGGATTTGGGCGGCGGCGGACGCGAGCGGCCGAGAAACACAAGCAGACGACAGCCGCAGAGTTGCAGGGAAAGCCCACCCCACTGGAAACCCTTGGCGTGGCGCTGCGACCCGCGCGCCCAAAACTATCCTCCTTTCACTCCTCCGTGGGAACGCGCGCAGCGCGCTACCGCTGCTTATATTCACACTTGAAGGAGAGGAGACTAGAGGAGGAGAGTTGCGCATGCGCGCGCGGTGTGAGTAGAAGCGAACGCACGCGAAGTGCACGCAGCTGGTAGAAGAGAGAGAGAGCGGAGAGAGCAACGCGCAGCTGTTGGAGAGGGGGAAGGAGGAGAGTTGCGCATGCGTAGTGTGAGTGCGGACAACGCCGACGCCGACGCCGCGGGACATAGACCTGAGCAAGAGATGCTCCGCATCTAAAATAATTCCCCATTATATTGTTCCTCACGCGTACTTCAAATCAAGCGAATTCGTTCTCAGCGCTTTCCAACATTGACACCACACGTGGTTGTGGTTTGAAGATGTATGCTTCCCAGGCAGCACACAATGTTGTGCCCATATTAACGTCAAACTGAAAAAAAATGTGCCGATTATATTTTGATTTTGTAGATATTTGTGAAGTATCGGATAGGTCGCGCCGACGCCATCCTGACGTACCATACACGCCGCCCTTTTTGGTGGAGCTTTGAGGGTGTCATTTGTAAATCGGCTATGCTGGCAAGGTTTTCGGATTTTAGACCGACACGAAACCTACATTGAAAACGAAAGAAAAATATAAAACAAAATGGAATGTGCTTACTTTTTAGCCCAAGAAAGGGAGACAAAGAAGCAGGGCGAGGTGAGATGCATTCTCCATCTCCCTTTGACCTCGCCTCCGTAAAGCCTCCCCACCCTAATCTCTGTCTTCATGGGGCTCCGAGCAGAGCGCGACGGCCGCTTCCAGTAAATCAGAAGGATGAATGAAGCAAAACAGGTGACCGCTCTCCATAGGATAAAAATGCAGGGACAAAAATGTGTCACTTGACAAATTTTGGCTATGCGCATTGGTAAGTTGACTTCGACTTATCTTCTTTAACGACCCTCCCTTTCTACACCGCCTCACACCCCCTATGTTGCTGGACTCGCACTACTGCGCTGATGGGCTCACTGGGCAGTAGAGTTCACCATTTGTCAAGTTGTGATGATGGGTAAGGGGAACATAGTCCGCGGCTCCCGAAACGCGGTCTATAGTCCGTTGCAACCTAAGAACGAAGGGCGAGGGTAAGACGGGCCGGGGAGGAGGAAGCAGACGGGACGCTGGAGAAGAGAGGGGAAACCTCCTTCTCTCTTTAGCGTTCCGTCTGCTTCCTCCCGAACCGTCTTACCCTCGCCCTTCGTTCTTAGGTTGCAACGGACTATAGAGTGTTTGGCTTTTCGTAATTTGCTGTGCAGGCCATGGTTTTTCGTCGTGAACTGCAGGAATACGTCCATGCTAGCTCTTCTGTAACGGCCGTTTTCCTCCTCCGCGACCATTGAATTAGTCTGCCGTGTCTGTTGGACGCGATTCGGCAAAGAACTGCTCATCGCCGACTGCTTGAGGTTCATTGAATGTGGGAGACCTTATATGTCGACTTCGTGTTTGCGTTGCTTTGAGTTGTCGAAGTCGAATTATTGGTCTATCAGAGATTACATCAGATTGCTGTTTTATTTGTAACTGCACTGCCAGCATGCTTCTGATAGTAGTCCTGCTTCCGCCTCCATAAATAATTTTAGTTGATCGTTCCGGTACATGCAATATCCCCGATAACGATACAATATATGCGCAAACGCGGCGGCGCGTGTATCAGGAATCGTTATTGGGGACATAACAGATCTACTAAAACTTTCTAATTTCGACCGTTATTCGTGTATGTGCTGTTAAATTTTTCTTGTCACAAAAAGCAGTGTAATTATATTTAATAATTGTACTTACTTTCCACATATAATTATCACTTTTCAAAATGTCTCAAGAAATAGCTTTGTGTAATTATAGTGGTTCAGTAAACATCGGGGTTGGATTGAAAACAATTTCTTTTGTTCTGTAGTCATGGGAAGCGTGCCCTATATCGTCAATTACGGTGAAAACTAATTATGCCGATATTGTCTGTACGAAGGGGGCGCATTAGCGACTTGCGACCGATACTGTGTATATAAATATGCGACGTCTGGCGGACACCTTTCCGGCAGTCCGATTTCAGGCAGTACTCCCACGATGTATCGCCGATACTAAACAGGCGGGGAAACAACTGGACGCCAATACTTGTTTTATGTAGGGACGTGGTGCAAAACCGTTCATTCGGCCAATATGAGGAATGATTTTTGGCCGACAATGGAGCGTCACCGGTCAAGTATCGCCGTGCTGTTTGGGTTGTTTCGCCTGTGTGTGGATAGCGAAATCTAGTTATACAAGAAACATCTCCATAAGGCTTCCCACAACCAGCAAATTTAGATCGGCTTACCAAGAAGAAAGACGTCAAAAATAAATTGCTAATTTCATGAGTCAAAGTGGCGAACATATGGGGAACTTGAAACTACTTTACGGTCCGAACAGAAGAAGAAGAAGAAAATAAATGGTGTTATGAAGAATTTGCAGCCTTGAAATGGCGCCGCTACTCCAAACGGTCCGAACACTTTATTATTGTCTATGCTCCTGTAGCAGTTATAACAAAACGAAGTGTAAAAAAAAATCAATGATCGGGTAGCGTAATGACCTATGTTCAAAACGCGCCCTACAATTATTATCTTTTGCTAGCCTGGAACCGTGTCCAAAATATGAGAGCTACGGGCCCGTATGTCCGTAGCTCTGAAAATTTAAGCAGCGCTCCAGTCGAGAAAAAAAATGTGTAGGTCGCGTTTCGAGCGTGCTTTATTACGCTTCCCCCATACACTCTGTTCCCCCTTAAGCTGAAATTGAAGCTCCGCCTTTAGCGCGAGTTCGCTGGCATCCGCAGAGCTTTCCGTTGCGGTGCCTGCGCGTTCACCCTTGTGTTGACAAGGGCAGAAAGCTCGCGATGAATACGGAGCTTCTACAGGCTAACGAAAACTATGGCATCAAGGAACTAAATTCAGCATTTGGTTTGGTTTCTATTCTCAGTTTCACCTTATGTTTTACCACAGCGAAGGCTAGAAGCGCGCGCTCATTGCGTTGGCAGCTGTCCTCAAAGCACGAGATCTTGTGCCACAGAGATCTGTCCCAGAGCAAGGAGCTCGCGCTTCTAGCCTTTTCTTGGCACATCATGAAGTGAAATAGAGCATATGAACACCCAGTTTCTCCACAAAAAGACCAACTCTTCCAATCTAGGTATTACGCGCAAAACTTGGGGACTAATTAGGCTCAACTGGGACGATTCGAGAGGCATGCTCGAGCAAAATCAGGCATTATTTTTTTCAGGCAAGGGTGCATGTCTATGTTTAGTCCTCGAAGGAAAACTAAATTTTTTCCAGGAGGAATCTGTATTTTTGCTTGTCTTGGTGATTGGCGCGACTCAACCAAGTACGGCTGAAAGTATTGACGAAACTAGACGAAACTGGCGAATTTGTTTATTGCTCAAGATCGTTTAGATATTGAACGGTTGCGCTTTTCGCGCTGTCTGAATGTGAATTTGCGAATGTGTAGACTCGCATTAACCCAACAATCTCGTCAACACTGATGTGTCGGCATATGGCAAGGGGCCACTGACGTAACTTGCCCTCGCGCAAACATATGTCATAATTATGAAACAAGGAAAAGAAAAGGGGAATAAAGATGTGATTTCGGCGGCGCGAGAAAAGAAAAGCAGGAAGAGGCGCGAGAGAGGTTCGAAGCAATCCGACGCGGCGCGAGATTTGACGGCTGTCTTTTGGGACTGCGGAGCTCGAGTCGGCTAGTGTCCCGTCCTCGCAATCGTTTCCGCCAGGCTTGGACCAAAGCATTCGGCTTCGTCATCTTGGTGCGAAGGGCACAAGCGGGCCGGCATCATTCTCCGACATTCCGCCCAACGACGATCCGCCCACCGCATCCCATGGTGACTTGCTGCGAAGTGATTACTATTTTGGTTGACAGTACATATCTTTACTTTTGAATGCCGGATTTATTTCATTTATCCGACACTTTGATCATATTCCTGTTTTTGTTCTTTTCCATTTTTTTTTCTTCTTACAGTAAATTACGTTTGAGTTCTCCCACTGGCTCTGGTTCCCATGATTATCTCTCCTTCCCGAACAAAACCTGACATGTATGAGTATTAATTCAAGCGCAACACCTCTTGATACAGAAACTTTTTTTTTAATTTAACGAGTTTCAGGGTTCGTTAGAGGACAGACCTTCAGCACCGGAGCCACGCAGTTACAATAACTTCCCATTTCCATCTCTAAACGGAGTTTCTGACAAGAAGTTGCTACATAGTCTCTTCTTCTTCCCGTGACCAACCTTTCTGGTAAGTCCTATGTGGAACTCAACAATCCTCAACGACAGACTTGACGCACGGCGCGTTCCACTCAAAAAGCTCATTCACGGGCCCCATTCAGACGCCTTTTGTGACGTCGTCGGGGCTGTTTCACATAACCATCCAGATAAATATCGAAGAACCAACTCAACGAACCCACAACGACAGCCATTACAACAAAGTTCCCATGGCAAAATGAAAGCGAACTAAGAAAAAAAAAAGAACGTCCGGTAAAACTGCGGAAGTATAAAAAAAGGCAGATTTGGGGAGGAAAAACAAACAACGTGCTTGTTCGCACGTCACTCGACCGGCGTGTCGAAAATTGAGACCCCTTCCCCTATTTGGGGCCTTTAGCCCCATTGCTGCGTGTCGCGTTTTATGTGTAGTACGAGACGGAATTTCGCGGAAGAAATCTGAAGTGGAAAGATGCACCACCTTTGAAAATGTCTTTCTCATACTGTAGTTGCGGACTTTGCCGCTTGGTGGCGTCAACGTGTGACATTCTCGCCTAGCAATAATATACGAGGACTGTGCGACCCTATACATAACTTGTAGGTAACATCAATTGCGGCCATGCCGGCGTTTTATGGGCCACGAACGTTCGCTTGACCGTGTTTGTTCCACACCGCAAAATTACGGGCTTGAGGGATCCAGTAAGTAAATAACCACCATTACCCGCGAATGGCGTATGGTTGGCCTGACAGAGGTTCCGGCGTCCT
>JAZHYW010063353.1:0-13167 GCA_037355805.1 Ixodes ricinus
TGCATGATTGCTACGGGCGGAAGGTAGCGCATGCGCAGGAGCTATGTGGGCAGAAGCGGCCGGGCTCTATGTGCTTTCGCCATTGCGTTGTGTGGAGTGCGCTCGCTGTTGACGTTGTAGAGATGCTTCTAGCTTTATTTGTGCGTCACATTTCTGCCAACGTATGTCGTAAGCTATGCCCGACTATTTGTGCTCGCTACCCGAGCCTGGATGGCAGAGGTATTGAGGCAAACTGTGCGTGGACGGCGTTACTATGGTGCCTGGAGAGCGTCTCCGACTGGTATGTTTACCGCGTCCAAAAATATGGTCCCTCATTTCTGCGTGGTGACGTCATAAAAGTGTCATGCTGTCGCCGGTCGCGATCCTGACGCTGTAATCAGCAGCGGTGGTGGAAATAGCAGACGCCTTTTCTGCTCTAGGTCGCTCTCTGGTGTGACAATCCACGCAAGCTACAGCAGCCAGAAGTTGGGACGCCATGACGACAGCGACACTAGCGTTCGCTCGTGCTTTTCGCCAGTATTTCTACGACCAACCACCAGGATTGCGACATGCGACAGCATGACACTCCGGTTTCTGTGACGTCATTTGTTGCCATTTAGGTACAACTTTTGATGTATGGGCAGCATTGGACGCTAAACAAATCAGTCGGAAACGCGTTTCAGCCACCATAGCGTTGCCTTCGAGGATTCGTTTGTCGTAAACAAGGCCAGTTGGAGTTCTGACGTGAAGCTTCTGTCACCGACGTCGATGGTTCACGTCGTCGTTTATTTTGTTGTTTTCGCCAGCTCAGTTCACGGCTGACACGGCGCAGGCGTACAAGCCTCTCGAGGCCTCCGATTACTTTGAGCCGCTTTCCTAGCTGCCGGCGGGATCAGCCAGTCCGTGGGTCTGCGGAAGTGTATTTATAATTGAATAAATACACACAGCGCTCTACAGTCAAGGTGTGATATTTTTTTACCCTGAAGACAACAAGGCAAAACAAGAAGTAACGCTTGGTCCTTTCTGTCGCCGATCTCCTTCCGCTTGGTAGCATGGGTGTAACGAGCCACCGACGAGTGCTTGGCCGGTGCTTTGTGCGCGAACACCGTGGGAACAAAATCTGGGTGGTCTCGATCAGACGACGGTGTCCCTGCACATAAGCAATCCTTGGGACGGAGATTAAATTGTAAGCCACACCTACCTTTAAGATGGTGATTGCCGCACAAACGGTAGTCAACGCGAGGCGACCATGCTTTTCGATCCACGGATATTATCCACCTTCAGCGCCTTTCAGAGTCCGTCGGAAACTTATGGAAACTCACCCGCTGCTTTCGCTGTACCTTGCGATGCAAGTAACGGCTTAGCAGCTTTACAGCATGCTGAAATGCTATGACGCCCATGCAGAACGTGCGCCATTCTGCCCACACCACCCGGCTCCGCCGCAATCGCAGTGCCGTCGCAGCTCCGTGACGTCAAGCGCGCGTGTCGGTCTATAACAACAGTCAAGCCGCCACGGCCAAGGTTGCCTCCCCATGAGAACTCTCGACGCCGCCACGAGACGCAAGCTTATCGGCGCTGAGTTAGATCTGCATGGTGCCTATAGGGCCCAAAGCCACTTACTAGAACTCATGGTATCCATTGGGGTGTTAGAACGTATTATGACCGCAATATGCTTTTCTTACTGCTCTTTTGGGAGACAAAATTGTCAAACCATGTCAGAGTTCATTTTGTCTTGTTTTCTGTAACCAAATCAAGAGAAAAAATACTTTTTCTAAGAGTCATTTTGTCACAAACATTGTCCGTAGCACCACGGAAGAGCTTTCTACAAAAATATGTATCCCATTTCTGCACCGTTTTTGCACAAAAAAAGTGTACAGAGAATAGAGTTATCCTAAGGAAAATGTATTGTTCTTCCTATACACAGTTTACAGTTTTTTAAGAATTTTCTGTAGATTTTTTAGATAAACATTTTTTATAAATTGTATAAAAAATAAATAAAGATTTCAAGAATCTTGATATCCCCTTTCTAAGAATGCTGGGTCAGTTTTTCAACCCAAACAATTCAGCTTTGAAAACTAGATTTAGGTTTGCGATACATCCATGGAAGCATGCACTCGCCACTTGCTTGTGCACATACGCAGACATCACAAATAAACACGCCACGGAGAACTCATAACAGAAGTATTTCAGTAGTGTTGACAGCTCTACCACTCTCTGCACCCTACACTTGGAAGGCCATCACTTGAGCGTTGACTATCCCAGAAGAGAAAAAGACAAGTATGCTGTAATAAGATGGTGAACTGGGCCATTTGGTTGACGTTATACATGATGGGGAAAACCGCTAAGAAAACATTGACTACGAGGAAGAACATAGACGACAGGACAATTCTGTTCTCGCAAATGACCAATTTTAATGAACGCAACAAAGACAGAAAAACCAAACCCGCTATCTTAAAAGATTACACACACACAGAGGATCACTCTCGCCAACCGTGAAACCTGTCAGTAATCTACATTTCTACCCGTTCACTACGTGACCAAATGAGTCATGTACTGAACGGGTAGAAATGTAGATTACTGACACGCTTCACGGTTGGCGAGTGTGATTCTTTGTTTGTGTAAAATAATTTAATACACTGTGTTTTTTGCTGTCTTTGTTTCTTTCACTGAAATTGTTCAGTTGCGAGTACAGCATTGTCGTGTCGTGTATGTTCTACCTCGTAGTCCGTGTTTTCTTAGCTGTTTTCACCATTATGTACTATCTCGATCATCATGAGTGCGAACACCGCTCCGCGTGGCCCGCGGTACAATCAGTGTCGCCTAGCGATTGCTCTTTGAAGCATCAGTGCACCTTGCGGTCGAAACATACCGTCTCTAGCGATCGCCGCACCACTCTGAACTTCCGGGTCGTCTGCTAGCAAAACAAAAAAGCAGCGCAGAAGAAAAAAAAAAGGAACGACGAGGACGTCTTGTGTGTGTCTTCGTCCTCGTCCTCGTCGTTTTTATCGCGCTATTTTCTATGATGAAGGGTATCACCCACGCTCGCACCGCGCTAACTTCTTGCCTGTGCGCATTGAAGATCCTTTGCTCTCGCAACACTCACGCGAAGTAAATAATAGGCAGTCTTAGTTGATTGTTTTGATACCGCCGATAACAATATGATGCATGCTTAAAGGCGTCGGCGAAGTATCGGGTATTGTTTTCGGAATCATAGGAATAATCTACTAAAACTTCCTAATAAAAAAGATGAGGCTAAAACTATTTATACGCGTAGTTTCTCCTGGCGCAAATTGCTATCGAAAAATGCGCTCTCTCATTGGTGAACAGTTTCGCAGATTCGCCGACCGTTTTGCGCTAGCAGACGACTCGGAAGTGCAGAGTGGTGTGGCAGATCGCTAGAGATGATATGTCTCGACCGCAAGGTGCACTTGTAATTCAAAGAGCAATCGACAGGGGCACTGATAGTACCGCGGGCCACGCGGAGCGGTGTTTGCACTCATATTGATCGTGATAGTACGAGTATGTTACTATTTTTTACATAATTTATACCAAATGTGGTTTATAAAGCTTGCTGAATTGCATCTACAACTATAAAACATTGCGGGAAGCGACGAAAATTTCACACAGTTGAAAAAAACCAGCTTCCGCAAAAAGGCTCCAACTGGGTGTGATGTCAGCTTCTCTGCTCTGTACCTTACTATTTTTTATCAATTCTCATCTATCGTAATTTTATAAAAGTATGGTGACAAAAATCTCTATAGCACTTCTATCGTCTGTACACTAAAGACTTCGGTTGAAGAAATGTTTATTGAAAATTGTCCATACGTCGTGACTGGATATGAAGTTGAAAGAGTCGTCAAAAGGTGGATACGATTTCTATAGACTGCCTCAAATATTTTTGTAAGGGATAATAGGTGACCACGCTCTGCGCAGGCGTCAGAGAGGGGGCAAAACGTCGCAAATCTAGCTAGCATCCCTGGGAGTCTATACTTCGTTTCACCTTCGGTGCGAAAGCGGAAGATATTATGATATTACGATATTGCGATATTACGATATTACAATATTGCGCAAAACGCACAACGTCATGGCGTGCTCTCTGCGCTTGATAGGACTAGCCAGCGTAGGAGCACGCACAGAGAGATGGCGAATACCAGCTAGTCCTTTCAACTGCAGAGAGCAAGTCAGGCGACTTTGTGCCTGTTTCGCAGTTTGATTGGCCCTTCGGCTTATAACATCGGCCGCGCTCGACCTAACCTGAAACGAAGTATAGCAAATTAGGAATGGTTAGCGGAATTTCGAACCCACTCTGAATGAGTCATGTCTATAGTCCGTTGCAACTCAAAAGATATGGCGAGGGTAAGACGGGCCGGGGAGGCTGGAGACGCTGGAGACTTGAGAGGGGGAACCTCCTTTTCTTTTTGGCGTTCCGTCTGCTTCCTCTTCCCCGGCCAACCTTACCTTCGCCCTACCGTCGTGAGTTGCAACGAGCTATAGATTGCGGTGACACGTCTTCGCACTCATGGCGCGTTCTTACTGGAAGCGGATTCGCAACCGTGAAGCGGATCCACGCGTTCTCCACCACAATGCGGCTGGGATTGTGCGGTTGGGGCCCGATTTTCACAACCCCTTCGGGACCGAATTAGCCTAATCGCTTTCGCGAGCCGCAAAGCCGCAACCAATCGCAACGCGACGCTCACATGACGTCGGTGGCTTCCAAAGCAAGGTGGCATCCGTCGCTGGAGGGGCGTCCAAGGCGCTGTAGTCCTAGCCTAGCAGGAAACCCAGGTGACGAAGAAACGTGATGTTCACGGTCGTCGCCAGAAAGCACCCGAAAATAATTCGCTCGTAACCTTAGCGGCTTCGGTCTCGTGATTTTGTTCGGGTAATAGTTTGTACTTTATTCGGGATGCCAAAGCCCGTCGCTCGCTTCCTTGTTAGGTTTTACCCGTAGAACGTCGGAACTCGCCCTTGATTGATCGAAATCACAGCTTTTGTATTCACTAAGACAGTACCTTGAACTACTGAAAGCTTTCGACAACGAGCATAACCTCCGCAAAAGCCGAGACAGACGTCGTGAGCCTAAATGCGTAGCCAACACACTGCCGAGGATCTGGCAGAGTACCTCCGATAGCTCGACCTGTAACGTTTACTACTTCCCGAATGATTGAAGGGGACTTACACAAGAAATAAAGTCTACGTAGCAGACGATGCATAGCTTGGAAAACATTTTAGCGCTCAAACACAAGGACAAGTAGAAGAGAAACAGACACCACAGTGCGCTACTAACAACTGATTTTATTTCATGAAACGACACTTATATACCTTCGGTATTTCTGATTTTGCCCCATCATGAGCCACCCCAATGCCAGGCCGCGTCATTGAGGAACGCACGTTCCTTGTCTAGTAAATCAATTGAGGCCACGCTGACACATGCTGCCCCACCCTTCTTAATCTCGTGTGCCTCGACTATTTCCCTCACAGTTTTTTCTTTGTGCCTCGCCAGGATCTTGCACTTGGAAAACAACGGCACACACTTGCAGTTTTGACAATGATCAGACAGATGCCCGTCCCGATAGTTTCTACTTTAAGTTTGTGTTGATGGGGCAAAATCAGAAATACCGAAGGTATATAAGTGTCGTTTCATGAAATAAAATCAGTTGTTAGTAGCGCACTGTGGTGTCTGTTTCTCTTCTACTTGTCCTTGTGTTTGAGCGCTAAAATGTTTTCCAAGTCCCAAAACCAACTAGCCCAACAATCTACCCTACTGATGCATAGGTAATCCATGCTGCTTTTATATGAGCTTAGTATAAAAAAAACAGTAGACTCGAGCGACGTACGCGTGACGAGAGAAAAGTCTACCACCAATGAATCGACGACCGGCGAGCACCGAACAGATTACCCACACCACGATTCACCAGTGCAAATCATTATACCGAAAATGATAAGAGCAAGCGATGTGGGGAAAAACTGGTCCTCTATCTCGATAACAATGTCAGCTATTGATGCGGGAAGGGTCCACATCGAAGAAAGGGTCGGGGGCATGCTCTTCTGAGTCAGCAAGGTCTGCCTAGCTGGGAATTGCTTGTGGGCGAAGTCGAGGTATTCGCAGGCGAGGTTTTGCTGGTCTATGTTTCTTTTTTATTTTATTGCTGCCTGAACTTGTGATGCGTGCTGCAGCCTGTAGAAGCATCTGCAGAGTGCCAACATAACTACATTTTAGCTTTGGATTCTGGATTCAAGTGAATATTTTTTATTCTAAAACACGGATGCCAAACGTAAGTCTCAAAATATCACGCATGATCGCCGAGAAACCACCAACCGCATTTAGAAGTGTCTGAATGAGCTAGCTCACGAACCGCAACCGCTTCGCAAACGCAACTCAACCGCCAGTGTGAATGCGACATTAGAGAGTGTCTCGTTAATGTAAGCGTTTTCAGCTCAGCAAGTTCAATCCCATCAGAAAACGTTTACTGCGACATTCTTCAAAATTATATATTTTCCGTTCTTTATTTTCTTACTCAAAATGACGTTTCAATACATTTGTCATCACGAAAACTTTGCGCCGCGAGAGCGCCTTTAAGAAGAATCCCTGGGAATCCAAGCGCTCAAATGACTGGTTCCTTTTCTCTTCATTTTCTATGCTTGGAAAGAACAAGCTAATTTTAAGTTATGTTATTAAATATAATAAAAAATGACCGGTGCTTGCATAGAATGAACAATTACAGGCTATCGAAATATCTGTTCGCGAAAAATTTTACTTTTTAAAACCACCATAGTGACCGAGGATAGGCCCGACATACTTATTTGCAATTTCGTACAGGAGGAAGGTGAATAGACGATGAGTAATGAACTGAAATGAACGTTAAATGGGGTGATCTTGAGCCCAAGTAAACGAACAACCAAAGGGATAAATAAAGATAAGTACAGAGCGCAGCGAGTGTCGGAGTCGGCTGAAGACGCAAAGTTGAGCGCTGGCGAAAGAGTGCATCGTCGTCGGCAGGGTCTCATTGCGAGTTGGTTTCACATGCACTGGCACCGCGCGGATTCTCTCCCAGATTACATCGCACCCGCGGAGTGCTGGGCGGAGATCCGGTCCAGAACAGACTGGCAGGGTGAAAACTGATGCAGTCTCCATGTATATTGTAGGAAGAGTATGAGTATTACCTCAAACCTAAACTAGCGCACTGCTGTTCGACATGGCAGGCGGGAACGCGAAACAGTGTGGTCGGTGCAATGTTTATATTCACGATGACTTCAAAAACTTGACTTTTGTGGAGATATATCTAGACGAAGTATGTTTCCACCTCAAGCTGACAATAAACCAGCTGTAAGAAATAACAAATCTATACAATCTTCCAGTTCTTATAACTATTTGCACTGGAGAAAACATCGTTGATACTATTCGCGCAGAACCTTGCTCAGGTTTGATCGTGAACCACTGAAAGGATACGATTTCACACTAGTCCGTTGGCAACTCCAGAATTACGATTCGCGGAATGATTTCGACCTTTGATAACGTATGACCGCCAGCTTTTATTCCCAATGAGAGCGGAAAGCTTGATAGATTTCTCGAACGAAATAACGAGGGTGCAAAGTAAGTGGTGTAGGTAAATGATAAATATACTGTATTTCCCCAAGCCTCGGTTAAACTCGCCGTGTTTAGCTTCCACGGCTGCTAATTGGTCGCATCACGAAGTTCTACTATATGAGCGTTCTCAACAAACTTAGTCTACTCGTGAGTCCAAAGTAGGCCATATTTCGGGATAGCCTTTCATCCGTACACCCACGAGAGATATCTCGCGGCCGCCGATGTGTTTGTTAGAAGCCTTTTTACTCAGCCGTCGATTTCAGCGACTGTCCGGCGACACAAAGACTTAAAACTTGCGAAAGTACGGGTTGCCCTTAGCTTCCTTCGTGAAAGAGCAGAAAGTAACAAATCAAGCTCGGGTTGGATCCCTGTATCGCTGGACCCACTTTCCAGCAGAATATTTTTTCTTCCACTTTGTGCACATGGCAACTCGTAGATCTGTAGCAGACGATTCCTTGTCGTCTGCTCTCGCACGTCGCCTGCCTAGCCTTACTGATGCATGACGGAACTACATTCTGGTGCAAGCTTAATTGTCTCAGTGCAGCGAGTGCATCCACTCTTTTTGTTTTCGACTACAATTGTGTGGGAGAAGAAACTTACGTGTTTTTATAGGTTTTAAACATCAGGAATTCGTTCTAAGCCGTATATGCGCAAAGTTCAGAAATGATTCCACCGCCTCTACCGTTTAACGCGCATATGAGAAACCGGATGAGAGTGCTGATAAGACCAGCCGGGATGTGTTTGTGTAAAAATACGGGTAAATTGTGGTGAGCGGAACGGTTAAATGTAAAGGGAGGACAAGATGGGCTGTTCAAAAACGTTCATGCATAGGGTATTCTTTTATGTTCCCAAAGATGCATCAAACCTTATGGGCACGACATTACACGATTCTGGCGCAGCAAGTCTTAGAAGGGATCACAACTGCCTGACATTGCATTTTAAATCAAGTAAACTAAGACAATCTTCGATGCTAAGGGCACCCAAAGGTTTCACCAAAAATAAAGCAGACGCAGTGAAAGAGGAGCTTGCTGTTTAAAGTGGATCTCGGGACGAACCTATTCAGCAATAGACCAATGTAAATTAGATGCTCAGAAGGATTCCAAAAGACAAAATGAGGAGTGGTTGACTGAACCATGGCTGACGTAGAAAAAGGGGGTGGTCCTGTGAAGTGGCAGAGGCAAGAAATCGGAGGAGAGAGATGATAAAACACGCAAAGGAAAGCCCTTAAAATGAGATCACGGAAATAATCGATTCTTAAGGCAGGGAAATAATATAGATAGAAATACCTAAATCTTCGGTGGTGGTGCAAAGAATAATTTAAAATATAGATGGGCAGCAGCTGAATGACCTGCAGAAACAGTGACAGAGACGCCCCAATAAAGTTATGGCAACATGAGTGATGGGGGAGGGATGGGCCAAGCCCACCTCGACGACAGTATATAGTTCCACAAATGGAGGAGCCCTGATTGGAGAGGAAAGCATTAAGAATATTACTGTAGCGATGGCGGAGATGTTGGTGTACTAAATGACGATAATGAGAGTGAACCAAAGAAGGATAGTATTAGGAACGTCCCACAGCGTTGCATAATATCGCAGGGTGAGTTGAACAGTTCCTTGGCACCCACGGATGGTTACGCTGCAACGGGTTTGCATGGCGTCCAGCAGGAATCGTTAAAGGGGGACTCCAACTGTTTCTTGAGCTACCCAAAAAATTGCATTTTCTAAATACCCGGAATTTAGTCTTCACTGTATGCTATCTATTCTCTGGTAATTCAAAATAGATATAGAAAAAACGGTAAATGAAGGTGATGCCGAAATCAGCATTCAAACTTTTCGCGCGACTTTCCTGTGGTGTGACGTCACAGATGGTACAGACGTTCAACTTCAACTCGCGCAGGTAGTCTTAAACCGAATATGTCGAGGGTTTTTGCGGGCTCCTATATGAATAAGCTTTCAAGCATTTTTCTCCCATCATCAAACGTCTTTTAATTAGTCGGAAACAAGGTTTACTGCCCACTTTGTGCCATCTCTGTCGTCACATTTCAGTGTTGCCAGTAAGCGCTCTCGGTTTGAGAAACACGATGAGAGCGAAAATAAAAAATTCAATAACTTCGAGATTTTTTCGACACAATACTTGAGGGATTAGTAGAGGCGCGTCCATCGGTGTGTTGAGCAAATTTTGGCGCCAATCTATGACCATGAAAAAATCGCTTTTATGCC
The DNA here is from genome assembly GCA_037355805.1 of Ixodes ricinus. Classification (NCBI taxonomy): domain Eukaryota; kingdom Metazoa; phylum Arthropoda; class Arachnida; order Ixodida; family Ixodidae; genus Ixodes; species Ixodes ricinus. Next base: position 9,788 of record JAZHYW010063353.1, read on the forward strand.
CCTTTAGATTGATACTACAGCGAACTTTCGGTGCTTAGTTTTTAGCCTATACGTGTACAAAAGAGCAGTATAACAACGAACACATCAATATCTTGTTAAAAATACACAAAATTAATTTTAAAACAAATTAAACGATTAGCAAAGAGCGCCTAGTGGATGTCGCTAATGCCTCGTTTGTAACGCCCGTCTAGGAACCTTGACAGGTAGTGACAATAATTGTATCGCCTAGAACTACACATGCTTTGAGCTGGCCGTCATCCCGACAGCTCTATGGCCAGCACAAGAGAAAAGGGAAGGGAGAAACTCCCCACTGCAACAGGAACTCTCTTTTGTGTGTCCCAGACGTTGCTATTCTCCCTCTACAACATAATAGAAGATTAACCCGTCACTCGAAATTCACACAAACGTAGCTTTGCGGTTAGTTGCGGTGGCCCGATCGCTGGCGTGCTCCGACCGCTTCGGTGGCTGGAACGGCTAGGGCATCCTGACGACGTCAGCCTCGCCGCAGCTTTGCTCAACTCGAGACAACCTACGTCACGATCGCGCCGGAGGTGACGAGCTCTCCGCTGGATGCTCTCCGAGGGCTTGCAAGAGGGAGGAGGGGCGGGAGGGGCTTATTACGAAAAATACAGCTATCAGGCTCATAATACAAACGTGCGATTGTCATTTATAGATATTATGGATCATATTCAGCATATTTTTGAACGCGATGGGTATATTTCAAATTATGTTGAAATATCCCTTTAAGAAATTGAACGAAAAAAACACAGAAAAGCTCCAAGAGGCGCTATCCTTCGTGATGACATGGGCGAGATACCAGAGGACAGAAGGAGGTCCCAGGTCAAGGCAGTATACAAGGGCAAAGGAGACTGATTCTATAAATAATCGTCCAATACCTGTTACCTCAAAGTTTTAGCGTATCTTCATACATATGCTACGAAAAGGCTGCAAAATTCGGCAGAGAACGAGGGAATCTTCAGGAAGCTTAACAATCGGTTCATGAACGGAAAGCGACAAGAAGGCAGCTTGTCGGTGCTCCCACAGTCCAAGGAGATTGGTCGACTAAGAGCGGAGTCATGTACTTGAGCTTATTGGATATCTCAAAGGCTTACGACTCGGTTCACCATAACCAACTATGGGGCGGCCTTGACATCTGATTATGACACCTTGGAACTTAGGGATGTTCTTCCTCTCCACTGCTGTTTACGTCATGTATTGTAAGTACCGAGAAAGCAATGGAAGACAGTGGAGCAGGTTTCAGCATGAACTACAGCGAGGAAGCGAGGCGGGTGGCACAAAAGCTTCCTGTCCTAATTTATGTGGATGGCGTAGTATTTATGGCAGGGTCCATCGAGGAGGTTCATGAACTGCTGGACATTTATAAAGAAGACGGAATTAAGTGGGGCTGGACTTAAACTAAACAGATTCTGGTGTTCCCAGGACGGACGTAGAGCCGCTGGATGCGTAGGAACCAAAGGAAACCCCCATCCAATTGTCACAGAATGTTGCCATTGACGGGCCAGGAGATCGAAAGGCGGAGCAAATATAAATATATGGGGGTGACCCTGCAACCATGAGGAGAATATCTCGAGCAACGTGAAACCGCGTTACGATCCACGTCGAACGCAGGCAAGGGCTACCTGTGTTGAAGGGGAATCTGGAGCTTCAGGCGACTGGCCGTCCCCTGAAGAAATCGGTGACAGTTTCGGTGTGTACCATTGCCGATGCCGTGCTCTGCCTGACGACACAGACAACAAGAAGCTTCGAAGTGAGAGAACAGGAGCTGAGTCGCTTAGCACTTGGAACACACCAAAACGCCACAAGCTAGTGTGTGCATTGAGACATGGGCTGGTCATGCTTCGAAGCCCCCGAGGCCACCAGATGGATTATTGAGCGGCGCTTATGCGCGTTGTCAGAAGAAAGATGAGCTCACCAATTGTTCAAGTACGTATACCAACGAAGCATCAATACACGGTGGGTAAAAAAGGTGCGACAGATCACGGAGGGCTATGATGTACCCCAGGTGCCGCTGTACGTGGATGCAGCTGCGAGTATGACCAAACAAGTCCGGGAACAAGTAGCGGAGACGGACAAATAGATGGCTAACCTCGACCAGCACATGGTTGTCCCTTGCTGTCTATAATGTCGCTGGATCATTGGAATATAGCGCCAAGCTGCTCCTATGGTCGCCATTTAAGGTTTATATAATGAGCAGTTTCTCTTTCACCTTTTTCATTCTTGGTGAGGCGATTTAAATTTCAGGAGACACGTTACTTTACAAAGACCTTTTTTTTAAATACCGAGATTTTGTTATTCACACATTGGCGAATCAAGCGCACATCTTCGCACTGCCACCACATGCGACGTCGGTGCTTGGTGGTATTGAAATTGAATTTTTTGTCTTTAAATAAACATGAACAATATTACCATTGTGAGAGATCTGTAAAATAAGCATGATTGACAAGTGCACAGTGCGAAAGACGTTTATATTCACGAGGGACATTTTCGGTACAATGAGGCTTTATAGCGACCCTTACAAAAATATTTCAGGCAGTCCATAGAAATCCTATCCACATTTTAACGACGTTAAACTTCCTATTCAGTCAGGCGAGTGCCAGTCTTCGTAAATGCATTGTGACAAACGTAAAATTAATGTTTGTAGTCTGAATTTTTCACTCATTTGTTGTTATTAAAAAGAAGGTAGATTTCTATACACTAAGTTCTATAAAAATCTACAAACAAAACGGTCAAGAAGCTATAGACAATAAATAGGAAAGAATATATATTTTCTTTAGCATATATGTAGCCTGTACACACGTTCTTCTCTATAAGATGCGTAGGAAGTGGATAAATAAGTTTCATTTTTGTATTGGCAAGCTTGCCGCGAGTGGTTCAAAATGACCCTTTTGAAGCATCGAAGCTTTGAATGAACCAAAATGGCGTTTGCCAAAGCAACTGAGACCGATCACTCTTGCTAGGTCTGAACGTCGTCTGTTAGTATCAGTTTGTGTCCGGCTAGCAGGCAGGGAGGCGTCTTTCCTAGGGTCTAGTAACTTCAGCTCTCTATAGTGCGGAAAAGAAATTCATCGGATGTGCGGAATTCTTCGACAACTCGCGGGGCAGTGGCCTACTGAAGGAGCCGCGCAGTGCAGTATCACGAACACGCCACCTCAGGTTAAAGTACACGGCAGAGTTGGACATTACGCGTAAGCTAAGCGACCAATTCGAGGAAACAAACTTCTCCGTGGTGAGGGATTTCTGTGAGCTGAGGCCACTCGTGCCACCCGATCTCAATGACTACGTCGTTGCATGGGGATCAGGGAGTTGAAACAGGTGCGACAGGAGCAGGCGACGTGTAGCGGAAGTGCGCTAGCTAATGT
>JAZHYW010063354.1:0-27270 GCA_037355805.1 Ixodes ricinus
CTGTACTTGCAGATGCAAATAAATGATTTGATTTGATTTGATTTGGATAAAGATGCGGGAACTCGATACAAATTCCTGTGTCACCGGAACTGACGCTGCAACCACCGACGCAGCAGATTCGTGAATCACGGCTGCGACAAGCACGCATGAACCCGCTACCAAACCGTACGTCATGGGGAGACGGATATCGCACGCAGAGAATCGCGGACACGGCAAACTCAGGTTCCATGGTGCGACGAACACTGCGAGAACCTGCTACGAACTCGCTTGTCAAATGTACCGACACCGCAGACCGTGCAATTAACGCGATTCGCGCCGACATCTGCGATATCCATCGGGAATTCGGGGCGGGCAACGTTTTGAAATTTTTAGCCTGTGGATAACTGGTCAAAAAAACGGGATGGAGCGATCTCTCACGGGAAAGAATTCATACAAGATTTTAAAGTATTTAAAAGTGGGGCATCCGATGAAATGAATGGCATATACCGATATGCATAAAGGAATACATAATGCTGTGCCCAAAGCCTCCAAATACACTGAACAGCATGTCAGTGGCAAAAAGTTGCTTCAGATGAAAGAGGTGCATGTGTCATCCCTTGTCCCATTTATCACGACCGATCATATGATGCTACATCACGTGACCCTGTCGTGCGACGTGACGGTGTCATGAGATTGTGTCACATGATGTCAAGTCATGATGTCAAATAACAAAAGATAGTACCGTATTTACTCGCATAATGAACACACTTTTTTTCCCGAAAAATCGAGGCAAAGTTGGGAGGTGCGTTCATTACGCGAGGTAAAATTTTTGCGTCCGTATTTACTCGCATAATGAACGGACCTTTTATCCCGCAAAAATCGACGTAACTTCTTATCTCTTTGCGCGCGGCGCGGCGACTCCAAAGCCAAACTGCGATGCGCAAAAAAAAAAAAAGCCCTCTCCATGTTTTTTTTTTCTTGCTTCTGTGTTTGTTTGTTTTTTTTTCCTCGCCTTTCGCAAGTTGTTTTGTTTGCCCACGCTGCCCATGCTTTCGCGACCTCGCTGCACCAGGATAGAAAAGTGCGTTCATTTCGAGGGCTTCTCGCTTCTCTTTCCAAAGTGCGAGGAGGAGGCGAGGGCAGGATCTTCATTATGTGCGCTTTGCTTGGGCGAGGGCTTCTCTGCTTTTCTTTCTTATCTCCTTGCGCGCGGCGCGCGACCCTGGAACCAAACTGCGTCGTGCGAAAAAAAGAAAAAAAAAGCTCCTCTTTATGTTTTTTCTTTTCTCTTAATTCCGTGGATTTTTTTTTTTTGCCGTCTTTCGCAAGTTGTTTTGCTTTGCTTAGGCGAGGGCTTCACCGCTTCTCTTTCCTATCTTCTTGCGCGCGTGCGCAACTCGCAACCAACCTGCGCTGTGCAAAAAAAAAAAAAAAAAAAAGTTTTTTTTTTTTTCTTGGTTTTGTGGATTTTTTTTTTTTTTGCCGCCTTTCGCAAGCTGTTTTGTTTCGCTTTGCTTAGGCGAGGGCTTCTCCGCTTCTCTTTCTTAACTCCTTGCGCGGCGCGCAACCCAAAATCCAGACTGCGCTGTGCAAAAAAAAAAAATCTCTTTTTTATGCTTTTTTTTTTGCTTCCGTTGGATCTTTTTTTATTTTTTTAACGCCTTTCACAAGGCGTTTTGTTCGCTCACGCTGCACATGCATTCGCGACCTCGCTGCACCAGGATAGAAAAGTGCGTTCATTTCGCGCGCGGGAGGGAGGGGGTCAAAATTTTGACGTCCGAGTTGGAAGTGCGTTTATTACGCGAGTGAAAAAAAAAAAGTCGAAATTTTGAGAGCCGACTTGGGGGTGCGTTCATTACGCGAGTGCGTTCATTGTGCGAGTAAATACGGTATATTGTTCACTCCCCGCGACGATTGTTCAATGTCTTCTAGCCAAATTTAAGCGACCACTCCTTAAATACTGGCGTTCCACACGTTAATAAAACTTTACAAATAAAGGTCGCTGTAGATTTTTATTCTTTTTTCTTCACTTTGATATTTTTATATAGACCTTTTTTATACATGGGTCATTCCATCTCACATGTCCGAGATGCTGCTTGACCATTTCCAATTTTTGAAAGAAAATTCATGGCTTTTTACCCCAAGGTCTTTAAAGGGATACTGAACCAAAATTTGGCGCTCACAAAACATGGCTGGAGCGATAGGCAGGACGCTACAAAACCTCAAAATATCACTTACTATAAAGCGATATCTCTAACGGACAGTCGTAGTTTTGAAAAGAAGTCTGTTATTGAACACGGCCGACGAGGCCGATGAGACATGTGACGCTCTCCTCATTTCCTCTCCTCTTCGCTTCGTCCCCTCGAGCAGGTGAACAAAAGTGAAGAAGAGAGAAGAGAGGCCGCTTCTCAAGGAGAATCGTGACGTCACATTCCTCGCTTGATCGCGCCCTTTTTTTCCAAAAATACAGCCATCTGTTTGAGATATCGATGTATGAGTGATGTTTTGGAGTTCGAACCGCCCCGCTCAACGCTTCTGCGGTCTTATTTTTGCGAAATCCAAATTTCGATTCAGCATCCCTTTAACCTGTTCCTATGACATTTTCGCCTGAAATTTTTTTTAATGAGTGTGAGAGTGGTTTGAATTTTTAAAATGGGCGTAAAATTAGACATCAATCAATTATTGAGAAAGAAGTCAAATTTTCTGGAAATGCCTCACAATGTGTTCTAGGAAATTCGAACAGCTTTGAATTCACTCTGTTGTGATAATTATGCAACGTTTATCGTTAAAATATTTTTCATAAAATTCAACAAAACACACAAACATTAGCACTTTTCTAAATTATTTATTTCATTATCGCTTTGCACCTAGCAATTGAATCTTTTTCTTTTTAAGCTTTGTAGATGTATTACAAATAAAAAATGTTTGAGGTTGTATAAGAAAATACTTCACAGACAAAAAAATTCTAAAGTTGCAAAAGAAAGGTCTGTTTTGCTGCCTAACAGTCAGTCTTCTACCCTGAGGTGGTCCAAGTAAAAATATGAAAAATAACTAGCTTTATAGGATGAGTTTATTGTCTTTCATTTCTGAAAGATTAATCAAAATGATTTTTGTCTAAATCTAAGAGGGTTGCGACACGAAAACTCAACTTCAATATTTTTGTTTTGTCAATTTAGACAAAAATCATTTTGAGTAAACTTTGAGAACTGAAAGATAATAAACTCATCGCTATAAAGCCGCTATGTTTCATATTTTTGCTTGGGCCACCTCACGGTAGAATAGACTGGCTGTTTATGCAGCAAAACTGACCTTTTTACAACTTTAGAATTTTTTGTGTGTAAAGTATTTTGTTGTACATCTTAAACATTTTTCATATGCAATCCATCTACAGGGCTTCCAGTAAAAAAGTTTGAATTGTCAGGCGCAAAGTGATAATAAAATAAAAAAAATTGAGAGAAGTGTTAATTTTTGTGCATTTTGTCAAATTTTTTAACTATTTTAACAATAAAAATTGCATCATCATCACAACATAGCTGGCCAAAAGTTGTTTGAATTTCATAAAACAAATTGCGAAAGTTCAGAAAAAAATCTGATTTTTACTAAATTACTGATTGATGCCTAGTTTTACACCCATTTTAGAAGTTCAAACCACGCTCAAGCCACAAAAAAAAGTTTTGTCGAAAATATTTTACGAAAAGTTCCAGGACACTGGGGTAAAATAAAAATCGGAAATGGCCGACTGCAAAATCTGAGACATTTGAGATGGAACGGCCTCAAAGGTGTTGCAAGGAGACACTTTTGCATTTCGCGTCCTTGCAAACTTCCGGTCAGATGACAGAGAAAACAATCCCCACCGTAGCAGCACACCTTGCAATGTCTGCGGAATATTTCTTCACCAATTTTTCAGGTGCTTAGCTAAAGGATCGGTTAGAGAGAGATCTGTTAGAGATTTTTCAATACTCCCGTAAGACGACCCATCACCTTGTTATGTTAAGTGCCGCAGCATGAGGACCTTATTAAAACTCCAACCTCTTCGGTTCTATACCACTTCAGCGTCCAAACAATTGTGACATAAACAAGTGCGGAAGTCCTGCCGAAACGAAGAGACCGGAAGTCTCTATGCGGGGCAAGGACTGCTTGTCTGTAAACATGGAAAGGGTCTATAGTGATTCCATTTTGATGCTGACTCCGTGGAACCGAACAAAAACTAAGAGGCTTCAATGCTTGGCGGACACACATAGGGGTCCTAACTTCGAGGCACAATCCTTGCCTTCTGGCAAGCAAACAACTCGCCTGCAAACTCCGGAGCCAAGTCGATGGGCAGAACGCCGTCGCAGCCGGAGTGGGCGCCGGCCAGGGAGCATGCGACCAACAGGAGTATGCACGCTGAGAACCGTGTTGCAGCCTGCAGAGGCCAGGCACACGAAGATGACCGCCTGTCCCAGAAGACCTGCAGAAAGAGACGGCCACAAGTTGAACCTTACGCTTTGCGGACAGCACCCTTTGTGTTGCATGAAACTTTACTTGAAATATTGGAGGCCTACAAACTCTGACGTGGTTCTAGAACACAGAAAAACAAACAAATCTAATCTAAAAAAAAAAAAAATTTTTTTTGTAATTGTGTTTTTTAAATGTTGCTTGTGAGCAAAGCTGGATATTTGCAGCACTACTTGATGTCGAATCTGTGAAAGCGGTTACAACCTGGGAGAAGGCATATGTGCATTTTGAATTTCGCTCAGTAGAGAAAGGTGTGACCGGAGTTGCAATACTTGCGCCCATTTTTCTCCACAGTTTCGAGGTCAGCAGTGCACACCATCTTTCCTCACATCCACTGTTGGCTTTGGTATTTAAAGGATGAGTGATCTGTTTCGAAGATGCTATTTGATCCTCCACTGCTAAGTGCAGGTATCCTAGCCCTTGCGACAAGAGGTTGCCAAATTTCTAGAAATGCATGTGGCTTCTTTTTTTTATTTTTTTATTTAGACAGTTTTTATTTTGAGGGCGTTATTGTAGGGGAGACAGGAAAAAGAGAAGGGTTAACATTACACTCTTAGTTTCACAGACGAGAAAAAAATTATTGTCTAAAATCCTGACCAGTTCAGGTGGCAGCATGTTACAAACCCAAATCGTTTTTACAAAAAAGAAAGAACGAACAATATAGTTTGTAATAAAAGAACGCTAAAAAAATTATTTGGATGATCACGTTGTGCTGAAACATAGGTTGGCTCCAAAAGGTACCCACGTTTGTCAATGCCAGTGTTATCATAATAAATCTGATAAAAAAATTTCAACCTTAATTTTTGCCTTCCAATATTTAATGATTCCCAACCCAGCATGGCTTTCATCCCAGAAATGCTAGCGTATGGATCATAATTATTACAAACAAACCATGCAGCTTGGTTCTGAAGCTTTTCCAATCACTCAACAAGGTAAGCTTGGCAAGGATCCCCTATGACGCACACATACTCCAGTATTGATCTAACACGCAAAACGTAAAGTGTTTGTTTAACGTTTCGTGAAACATCTTTAAAATTTCTTTGAATAAGGTATAACATCCTACCAGCCTCATTTATTGTGTATTTTAAATGTTTATTTCATTTAAGCGACTGGTTAAAGAAGAGCCCCAGATATTTAAACTCTAAGAAACTGCAAAGGGTGATGTTTTTAATAGTATACCTTGTTGCAAATTTGGAAAAACTCTGAGAAAGCAAGGTGGTTACATTTCCCAATGTTTAAACTCATATTCTACTGATTGCACCAGTTAGCTACAATATATAGATCCCTTTGCCATACCTCATAGCTAGGGCTCCGTGTTTTCGGATAAAATCAAGAACTCCGAAAAACACCCGCCGGTAAAACTTTGGTCAATCGGATTTATCCGATAAACTCCAAATGCTTATGTGCCAATGCCACCCCCTCCCCCCCGCAAAAAAAAGTAAGACTTTTTCCTTTTTTTTTTTTCAATTTGATTAGCACGGAGTCAATGGTCCGGGGAAAATGGCACCATAATGTATTTCAAATCTCAGACCGTTGTCAAAAGGGGTCTTGTCGCTTGTCTCGGCGAGGTTGATTCAGGGGAACAGGTCATTGTGCATTCGGGTCACGACAAAAGCCACTCTTTTGGTTTCTAGTTTGAGCCATGCGATTTGTGATTTAGAGAAAGGAGAAGGTATGTTTTTGTAACAGTGAAAGCTATGGACCATAGAGATTGTATTAAATAGAGAAAAGGGACAGTTGAAACTCTCTATTACATCATTAACCACTCCACCATCGCGGCCACGTGGCTAGATTGATAAAATAGGATGGGATGACTACGAGTCTTTGTAGCGACTGCCCCGGGAGTTTATTTATTATAAGGTATCGACGTTTATCGAATCAACAGTTGTGTGCGACGTTTGTCGTGGGACAAATTAATATTGCCAATGGCAATGGCACGAACATCAAATTCAACTGAAGAAATTCTAATCTATACAAGCGTGTTTTATTTTTTATATGGCATACGTTTACATCCGGTTATTATTTACATATTTATTTTCAATAGGAAACACTGCGGAATTAAAACTCCCAATTTCGGAGAATTGGGAATCAAACAAATATAAACTCTAAACTCCGAATCTTCGGCAAAAAATGAACTTCCAAAAACACCCTCCGAATTTGACGAAAAATAAACTCTGAAAACACGAAGCCCTACCATAGCCTTGTGGTGAATTTATTTCTCAATAAACTATGCAGTCGCTGGCAAATAGATAAGTCAGGAGAAAATATATCATTCTTGAGCTGTTGCTTTCAGGCAATGCTGGGCATTAAAGAGTTAAAAAAAAAAATCTAGGTTTTCTTTTACATACTTGGATAAAACACTAAGTTCCCCCTCCTACCCGCTCCCCTAGAACAGAAGGAAAGAAAAATATAATAAAAAATGAAAGACGTTAACAATTTCCTGTAACGCCGAACTAGAGCGCAGCTCTTGAGGAGGAGGGGGAAGCTACGGAGAGGAGGGTATGCACCTCCTCCTCATCCGTACCCTCCCTCCTTTTTTCAGCTAAATTTAGCGGGAATTTTTTCCGCTGAACTTAGCGGGGAATTTTTTCTGCTAAATTTAGCAGGGTACTTTTTCCGCTAAATTTAGAGGGGAATTTTTTCCACTATATTTAGCAGATAACTTTTTCGCTACATTTAGCGGGGAACTTTTTCCACTAAATATAGCGGGGAAATTTCCCGATAAATTTAGTGGGGAAATTTTCCTGCCAACTTTAGTGGAAATTTTTTCCGCTAAATTAAGCAGGGAAATTTTTCCACTAAATTTAGTGCGAAAGTTTACCCATAATGCAACGCGCGGTGACGTCACTGGTGACCCTCGTGACGTTACATGTGACGTAAGTCTGACGTCATCATGGCAAATGTCCCATAATGCACCGCGCAGTTACGCCGACGGTGGCGCCGCTCAAGCCGTAACGGGCGCCTAAGAGCTGCGCTCTAAAAGCCGCTCTCATTTTGGCATCCTTGTGCCACCAAGATTGGACAAGGTGCCTATTTCACGAATGGGGTCGCACGATAAAGAAACATAATGAGCAATCACTTGACGAGAGGAAGTCACTGTGACCACCAAGTGAGATGAAAGCGCGTATAAACAAAACCTACCAATGTCACACTTAAAATAGTTATTTTTCAAGGCTCTTTGCATGTCTGTCTGTTCACCACTAATATAATACCAACAAGCCGTTTACAAGACAAGCGGACTTTACTCACACCAGGTGTGAGCATTGCACATGCGCAGAAACCAGATTCGCTTCGACGGCAGTGCCCCTGCAGCTGTGCGATCGTTGGAGCCGCATGTTGGTCCATAGACCAACACGTTCCGCCGACGTCGTGCCAAAGCAGTGGCGCGGCTTATGTGCGGTGGAGAATAAACTTCACATCCCACAAACCTAGTTCCTATACACATGAAGTGCCTCACGCCTGGTAGAGAGCAAAGTCTGCTTGTTGCAACATGTTGGCATGTAAGGTTCTATCCTAAACTTTGTAAAGTTTTTCAGTGAATTAGCCCGTGGAAATTCAAACCAACTGCATATGATGAGTTCACAGGTGACTCCCCAGAGACGTGCTTGGTGATAAGGCAGCCCACTTAGTGGGTGCTCCTCTGGTGGGATTAAGAAAGCTGCCAGCCCTCACTAATGCTCTGGAACACCTTCCTCGTCGAAGTGACGCTAAGGAGACGCCTTTCGATGATCCTGTCTGCGCTGTAGGAACTCACAAGTTCCACCACACCCTGGCTCAAGTAGAGGCCAGCGTTGAGGAGCCCGTTCTGCAGAAGGAAAGCGCGGAAGTCGGGAGAAAAACCGAGAAAGAAGCTCGACACAGCTCCACACACTCCACCCTTCCTACCTCTGGTCTGGAAACCCTACCGACATCCAAACATTACAATCCAATCCAATGTCTAATACAATTCATTACTGATCCTGCCTCTAACAAATGGCATAGCCTTCTTTGAAGGCCCTTTCATGTATTAACTTGACTGCCACTGCATCCAATGAAACAGGTCATATTTGCACCCATACCCCACAGCAAAGTAGACACTGCCAGTTCAGAGGCTCCTATTATTCAGGGTGTTTTACGGAACATTGGCCAAATCACTCCTGCGAAAAGTACCATGCCTTAACGGCAAAAAGTCTGATGTCATAGGTATTCGCATCAAATTTTCCTAAATAGGCCCAGACTATTTAGGAAAGTTCATAAAGTTTGGTATAAAGTTTAATAAGTAAATTTTAAGGTATGGTTTCAACAAGAACTGTTTTGGGCATCCTTGAAAACCGTTGAATCAGCACAATTTAGAAAAAACATAAGGCACCTATTTTCTGTGCAATGAATAGTAGTTTTCGCTGGAGCAGTTTGGCCAGATTTTGCGAGTCTACAGGGAATAACAGTATACACCAACTCATGTTTACAAACAAACCGGAGCGCCTCTAGTGGACGCCACCGGCGCCACGCATGCGCGGTGGATGGTGGGCAAGAAGCCCGCCGTTGCCCATAAACAAACCATTGAATTGCGTGTCCGGCGTCGGTGGGAGTCCCCGTGCTCTTTTCGAGCTGGAATTGTTGATTCTACGTCTTCCTAACAATGCCCGACTATTTGAGTGGCTTCAGCAAAGCTAACGAGGCAAAACTTTGCGTGAATAATGTGACGTGCGGCGATTCATTTCACGTGGACGCCGCAGAATGGGCGCTAAAGCCCGATTCCCACGATGAGATTCTGCTCACTATTTTCAGTCGCGACGTCGCTCGGGCTGCTAAAGCGTGGACCGTAGCTGGATGGTGGACGTCAATACTGAAAACCGCTAGTAGAATCGGGCATTACAAGTCGGTGATGGCCACTGGTAACATTGATCAACATCTTCTTGTATCTATACTGTATACACTTAGCCGACCCCAACTAACCTTCAAAAGTGTTTTGAGGCCTGCAGTTAGTTCTTATCGCAATTACCAGGTCAATGTTTGGTTTACGGGCCGCTGTCGTTTGAACGAGCTGACGACAAAAAGCAGACAAGTTTGAAAGAGCAGACGACAGTTCGAACGCATGTGCAATGGAGTGCGGGCAAGAAGCACCGCGTCCCGCGCCAACAAACCATTGGAATGTCACGTTGTCGGCGTCTCTGTGAGTCTGCATACCCTTTTTCGCGTTGGAATTGTCGATTCTAGGTCCTCATAATGATGTCTTACCACTTTAATCGCCTGAGCGAAATTGTCAAGGATCGTTACGCCGCTACACTTTGCGTAAATAATTTTGACGTGCGGCGATTCATTCGCATGAACGCCGCAGAATGGACGCTAAAACCATGATGAGATTCTTCTAGCTATTTTCAGCCGCGAAGTCGCTCGTGCTGCAAAAGTGCAGAAGGTAGCGGCGATGATCGACGTCGATACTGAAAATTGGAAGCGGGAACAGACCAAGCGTAACAAATCGGTGATGGCCAATGGTACCAATGATCAACATCTTGTATCCACTGTTTACACCGAGCCTACTTAAGTCTTTTGAGGCCTGCAATTACTTCTTATTGCAATCACCGGGTCAAAGTTTGGTCTACGGTCCGCTTTGTTTGAACGAGCAGACGACAAAAAGCAGACAAGTTTGAAAGAGCAGACGAAAGTTCGAACGATCAGGCGGCCCGTGTGAATTTGAAGACGCACTGAACCCGTGGGTGGTCCGGACAACTTGGCGGTTTTCTCTCGTTCATGTTGGAACAAAGCAAATACATCTGGCGGCCACAAAGTTGTTGCCCGCACAAGCAATCGTAGTTCGACAGCGTCTGGTTTGCCCTTTTCACGGCTACTATCCACGTTCTCAGACGAACGGAGGGGGCAGAAACACATGAAAATTGATCTTCAAACCTTTCGAGACTCTCTTGGTACAGCCCCCGTCGCAGCATTTTGACGAGAACGCAGGTTTTTTGTCTGCTTTCTTACAAAGAAACACAGGAATGCATGTCTCGCACGGCGACTTCTGCCCACCGCCCCAGACCGGAAGTGCGTTCGACGCGCCACCACCGCGGCGTGACGTAGGACAGTTGAGTTTGTGTATATAACAGCTTAGGAGGTAATTTTAAGAAAGTCTAAAGGAGTTCTGAAAAGGAATCAGACTTACAGAAGCACTGACACATCAAAATCTTTTTTTTTTTTTTTATTATCCGAAACGATTGAAAACGGTGCCAAGACATTACCCTCAAAATTCGAAACTTGGGAATTCAGTATTTGTATATTAAAAAAAAACAATTTCCAAATGCCGAATTTGAAGTTCCCACGCGATCCTCGCCCGTGCAGTCAGTCAAATTTTCCGGTCTCCCGCGACTCGACTTTCTCTCGGACCTCCGCTGACCCGATGCGAGGAGGAGGCGAGCTGGCGGGATAGAAGGGAGCCGGCGCAAGAAAAGACCGGTTTCTTCTCCGACTCGCCCATCTGCTCGAGAGTTTTCTGAGAGAGAACACAAATCTAGGAAGGGACATCTCACCGAACTCTGATTTTCGGTATTTCAAAAAGAGGGGCCGTAGTGCGTTCGCAATTGCGTTAAAAAACATGTTTAACGATTGCCGTTATTAAATGTTATAGAAATGTCGCCTACAAAGCTTCTAAATTTCCTTATTTTTGACGCCATCGATCAAAAGAAACAAGGAGGTAGTGGCGGGAGATTTAAACGCCAAAAATAAAAGGCGCGCGCACGCGAAGACATTTTTTCGCTACGCGTTTTTTGCGTGTTTATGACTACAACTTGCGTCGTTTTAGACAATAAAAAAAATACGACCTTTGGGCTGTCAGTGCCCCTTTAAAGCCTGTTGGCAAAGCAGGCAAAGGCACTGACCATGTGAAGCAACTAAGCTTCTTCTGGTTGTGAATTGCCAGTGAAACTGACAATGCTCAGTACAACAGGAGCACAAAGCGCAGCTATCATGAAGATTTGGCTGTTGGTACCTCTTCCGTTAGCAGAAATTCTTTCCGAGATTTGCTTTTCAATGGAGGTAGAGTATTCTCAAAACCTTGTTACCAAAAGTCCATACCTGTTACCAGGGTGTGGTCAAATATAAATTTAGGGGCTCACATGCCAAACCAAGGAAGGGCATCTGGTATGTCCCAGCAGAGGACTGAGGATTAATTTAGACCATTTGGGAATCCTTTGACATGCAACTGAAGGCTCGGTTACACAGCGCCTCTTCTGCAATAATCCTCCGTCAGATTGCGGGCATCTCGGCTGGGATTCGAACCCGCCAACAGGGAATCCGTAGGCCGGTGCTTTGCCTTGGAGCCACCGAAGCAGCCCGCGTATGGTCGATACAACAGTTAGACAATATCATCTAACGGTGCTAAAAAAGAAAAAGAAAAATATCTTCACAAGCATTGTTTATATTACAGTAATTTCATGTGGCAACACTCAGCAAAAAATAAATTAAAGCTTCTGTCAAATTGATTTCAATTTTAAAACAAGGAGTGGTGTAGTACTCTGGACTCGAAAGAAAAACATCACTTACCCTAGACATTTACGGAGAACTCCAAAAGCCTCACCTTCTGAATCTTGAAGTGAAGCACATTCTTCAGGTAGCTCGGCAGTTCCGTGAGCAATGTGTAAAAGCTCCAGGCGCTACAGAACTTGATTAAGGCACACATCCACACGGGCTGCGACAGCAAAATCTTGACCCAGGGAACACTCTGCGGCACAACAGAGAAAGTATCATACCATCGCTATGGTTAGAATGCAGACAACGGAGGATTAGCTAACTGTAGTCGTAAAGGCTGGTTCACACATTTGCGTTTGACCGTGACTGACTGCATTCGGACTCTGGCCCCAGAACACGCCTGGTCTGCATTGATTTCGTAATTTTTACACCTCACTCTTCCACCACGTGCTTGAAATAAATCAGACAATGTTATAAGCAACCGCTTCTCGTAAACATTGGTCAGATCTGGTCTCTCGAATACTGCAAAAGCTACGGTCTAGTTACACTCAGATTGAAGGTGTTCGAGGGTCACTCGATAAATGGCGCCAGTGCGCCAATGTGAGCTCTCGTCGTGACCAGTTACTAGACGTCGTAGTGATGCAGATTTCGCAAAATAAAGCCACAGAAGCATTGAACAGGATGCTATGAACTCTAAAACATCACTCATACATAGATATCACGGATGGCCTTATTTTTGGAAAAGAAGGGCGCGATCAAGCGAGGAATATGACATCACGATTCTCCAGCTGGAACAGTTGAGAATGAAGAGAAGCAACCTCGCTTCCTCCCCCTCGCTTCGGATCACCTGCTCGAAGGGACAAAGCGAAGAGGAAAGGAAATGAGAATCGTGATGTCACATGTCTCGCTGTCCTCGTCGGCCATGTTCAATCGCGCACTTCTTTTTCAAAATACAATCATCTGTCAGAGATATTGCTGTACGAGTGATGTTTTTGGGTTTTGCAGTGTCCCACCTATTGCTCCAGCCTTGTTTTATGAGCTCGAATTTCGGTTCAGCGTCCCTTTAAGGCACACGTTTCTCGAAAGCGCCAGTACTTAAAGGGGCCCTGCAACAACTTTTTGACTGGTTTTTAATTTGCACCGAACCTGAGCGCACTGAACGTAGTAACTTAATGAAACTTTTCTTTTCTCAAATTTCGCTTTACTAAAAGGTATAGGCAAATTAGAGTTATTAAAACAAGCAAAAATAACCTCCTTCATGACGTCGTAGGTCCTTGCTTGAGTGGCCGTGAACTAGAGGGGGTAGCGAGCTTATCAAGCGCTCACGGCTGCCGCATTCCGTGTCAACGGCTCGAGAGGGCGCCACTAAGCATGTGTTGGATAGGCTGTATGAACCGGGCGGCCAGGGCGGCTCGCATTGCATTTGCTAAGCGTCAACGTAAGTCCAAATACCAAGTCCCCGCACCCCTCACCTCCACCAAAACCCCGCATGTAAACCAAAAATATCACGAATAAAAAACATAAACTTGATTAATAAAACTTAAAAAGAAGAAAATAGAAAAAGGCTAGCACCGATGGCGACGTAACAGCAGGATCGAGCGCTAGGGGCGAGACTGACTGCGGCTTGCCATCCGGAGGAGCCCCTTTGTACACGCGTGAGCTTCTGGAATCAATCGGCGAAGAAGGTTCAGCGCATGAGAACATTCTATCCTCAAATTAGCAACATGGTCTTCGAATTTACCAGAACATCACATTACAGAGTCAACAGAAATGTTTACCCACGGCCAGGCATCGAACCTTGGCTTTTTGCGGGGAAGGCAAGTGCGATAACCGTTAGGCCACGGGCGTGCTGCCTACTTGGTCAGCTGCATCCGTGGCAATATCACTTTTAAAATGTCTCGTCAAGGTCAGCGTTTTTGATAGCATGCAATCCACATTTCAACCTGGCCGAGCTGTAGAAATTTCTTACAGTATTATCATTCTCGTGCTTGTTGTTTAAGCAGGAATTGCCTAAAAAGCCCAGAATTCACAACAACCAAAACCAGAATTTAGCTCAAAGTCAGCGGGGCTATTTATAGCAATTTTAGCGTTTCTATAGTTAATATCACCATTTTTGGAGCTGTACGAGAATGATAATATTGTAAGAGATTTCTGCAGCTCAGCCAGGATGAAGGGTGGATGACATGCACATTATCAAAAATGCTATAGTCAGTTACAGGTACAATTCCATGTCTTAATTTTTTTTTTTAGTTAATCTTTTTTTACAGGTTTGGTGTAAATTTGTTATGACTTAAACCAATTTACGCAAAAACACCGAACAGGGGTGGAACTCATGAAATGTACTTGGGAACAGCCACGGGAGCAGCTGAGAAAGCTGTTTTGGAGCAGGTTGGGAGCAGCTGAAACTACATTCCGGAGCAGGCTAGGAGCAGCTTAGATCAGTTTTCATTGCACTTCAGCTTGTGTCTTAGACAAGCACGGGAGCAATCTCAATTGTGCTTAGCAGCACAGATGAACGAGTGGTATAACAGGTGCAAAAACTTGAAACTTTGTGAGCCTTAATGAGAACCAAAAAGCAAGTACCATATGTTTTTGAAGATAGTGTCCTTGAAATTTTGTCAGCGGCTTTCACCTGCTCAAAATACAAACCAGCACTGCTTATTGCACCACCCACACATGCTCGACATAGTAGTTATATGTGCGAACCATGTGACGTGCAAAACCAGCGGACATGCAGTTGTGCGGAGGAACAGGGCAACAAATTTCGAGTTTATCCTATTGTGCAACTCAATATTGAAGCAGCAAACTACGATTAACGAAGTTATCGTATTTGAAGCGATAAGCAGGAGCAGGGTTAAAGTACGCCGGGCAGATCTACTGCCGCTCGCGTGAGAGCTGCTGGCTGGCAAGGTTTCGGGTCGGACCACGTTTTAGTTCTATCAAATCACCTTTTGTCTTGTGGGAGTGCGGTTCTCACTTCTAACGATGATGTACTAAAGGAAATCTTTTGCTCATTTGTTTTCAACTGGCTGACGTCCGGATACCGGGCAGCAGCGCCTCAGGCAATCTTACGCTTAACGACTCGACCTTACCTCGGCCGACTCGCTTAACAGCTTATGGTTGAAGAATTACAATCCAGTTGCAGGTGGTGTAGCGCTTGGAATCCGACCCCTGAGTGTTTTCGCGCACTTTCGACTCGGGATACATAGAGAGAATAAACAGAACAAAGGATTGCAAGGCTGACCAAGCTAAGCGCGCTCATTGTTGCCAATCGAGTCAATAGAAACCGAAACCAAGACAAAATACAATTTTGTTGGTGCACGTTTAGCGATTTAGTGCATAATGGCGCGAGGTACTGGCTGTGGTGCAGTTTCTGCAACATGGCGCAGGGTGGCGCAGACGAATGTGCCTGGCGCAAAATGGCACAAATGGCACAGCTGTTCCACCCTTGACCGAATCTGTGGAAAAAATTAAACCCCGAAAAAGAAAAAAAACCTCCCAGTTCGAGAAAAAAAATAAACACCGAAAACACGGAATTCTAGTTACGGGTTAAAAAAAGATTTCGAGGGAAAGGAAGGCTGAGGAGGAGGAAGCAGACGGAATGCTGGAGAGAGGTTCCTTTCTCTCCTCTCCAGCATTCCGTTTGCTTCCCTCCTCCCCAGCCGTCCTTTCCCTTGAATACTTTTCTTAACCTCTAACTGACTATAACATTGACGAGGAATTTGAAGAGATATGACATGTCTCTGGACTCTACACGAGGCTTACTCAGGATGACCCTGGATTACACTGAAAAGTGTGTAAACATCGAACAGGTCGAAATTACCGATCACTGGGGAACTGAATGAACACTGTTCCCATGATTCGAGTGTGGGCCGGAGCGCCTGGTAGATTTATAGCATCTTCGATCAGCTTGCACCTGAATCGCCCTGAAACCAGCACAGTGCACAGCGCTCCTCAGTCGTGCAGCACGAAGTCGGTGCAACATCAAGGACAAACTGCGCTGCGCCGGTGCACTGCGGCGAGCTCCACCTTGCGTCACTTCGCGTTTTGTTCGTTTTTTCATGCGTAGGTCAGAGCATGGTGCCCGTCTGCTGTCAATTTCTCCTATTTTTTTACTCGCGGATTGGACGGTCCCACACAAATAAACATTGTGGACGTGATTGTCGATGGGGTCACGAAGCGGGTGACAATTCCACATGTATATGTTGGCCATCATTGTTGGTTCAAGAAGAGAAACACCAGGTAATAGCCGTACCTCGCTGTCATCAAAATACCTCGCGAAGCTTTCCACAAAGTTTGTACCTTTCAGGCGCTCCTTGCCACAGGCAGCAATCGCCGGTAATCGCGGCGATGGTAAGAAGCTCGTCGTCTCGCCGCCAAAAGAGCTGAGGAAGTCATCTAGTGCAGCTGCGAGGGTGTGTTCGTTTTTGCAAGATCGCCATCTCGATAGTCTGCGCGTCTGCTACTCCCGCCATCTTCTCGATTCCCGCTCCTGGCCGCAATGCCTGATGGGACTGCACCCCGGCGCACCGTAGATTTTCTTGGTGTGCGTTGGGGCAGCACAGAAAGCCGCACCGGGAGGGTGCACTTCATTGATCGAGGATGAGCAGTGCGCACTGGTGCACTTGATCGAAGATGAATGGGCGCACCTCGGTGCCCTGGTGCGCACCGGTGCGGATGATCGAGGATGCTATTAGCAAATGGTCTATTCCTCGCATCATCAGGTCCTAATTTCATCTTCTGGGCACGGTTAGCTAACAAGGACCATGTTCACCCCAAGATGCCCGGTGCCTTACCTACTCAAATAATTGCCACACTTTAAATGGGTGGGGCACGGGGAGAGCACATCACTGTGATCCGTGCAATGTGCGTAGCAAATGATGATAGGGAGAATGATTATACATTAAACTGCCATTTGAGGACGTGAAAAAGAACTGAGCGTTTTCATGTACTTGGAAGAACCTAGTGCAGATCACACTTGTGAAGTCAAATAATCTCTGGGCCTCATCATTTGTACGGCGTCGTTCCATTACCCGCGATCATCGGCTTTTTTGGCGCTCTGCACTGAAACTACTTGAAACATTCGAGTAAACATGGCATGTCCAGAAATAAGCCCATCCTTTTCCAGACCTCTTGGGCACACTTCAGATGAGGCAATTTTCACTGTAGTTCTGAGGTTGGTGACACTTTGTTGGCCACTGCGATACAAATCGCCGGGATCAATGCACGTAGACACCGACGACTCAATCCACCATTTTTGGAACTCATGGTCCTAGTGCTTTAGGTTTGAAAACACACTCACATTGCACAAACTCACGGGCACCTATGACAGGCTGTCACATAAGAGGCTCGTGACCAACGTTTGTGGTGTGCATAGTGCATTCATTGTCAAGATCTCTGGAACTGGCAGTTTCTGAAAATGGTGGATTGCTGCAGCAGGAACCAATCAGGAATACATAATTTTCACACGACCTCCTGCACCGGTTTGCTGATCAATGACAGTACTTCTTCCGGAAGACAAAAATAGTCACAAGAGGCATTTTCTGCTCGCATGACCAGCTGCATGGGAACAGAAAATGAAAGGCTCCTATTTTTACAGGTCAATGGCTACGGTAAGTCTGTCCTTGCTTCTTTTATTAAAGTTCTATTATGCGCTGCAGCAAAGGGGTGAAGGGGCTTGAACGATAAGTGGAATGAACCGCATTTGCATACTTAAGGAGCAGCATATAAAGTTACTGCTGGGGAAGATCATGTTAATCAAGAATTAAAGAAAACTACAGGCAGGGCTTACAGCTGCCAAGAAGAATTGGCTGGAATCAGTGTTGGGAAGTACTTTAAGTACATTGTACTTAAAGTGCTTAAGTACATTGTACTTAAGTACATTGTACTTAAAGTACTACTTCAAGTAGGTTTAGGAAACTTGTACTTTACTTGAAGTACATTCTGTGAGTATGTTCTTGTACTTTACTTAAAGTATTTTTTCTGGTACTTTCCGAGGAAAGTACAATTCCCGACTTCAAAGTACATTCCCCAAATTTGGTTTTGTTCAATTTGTATCACGAAATGATGCTGTGTCAACTCCGAAGAAATACTGGGAGGGATATTCTACTCTCACCAGAAACATAAGCAGATGACGCATCGCTCCGTTTGTTCTGGGGCGGCTTTCCCTAGCTTTTTGAACTCTCGCTACTTCTCGGTTGGTCAGCGCAAGCGAGTGAGGTTTAAAATACTAGGAGTGCAAAATTAATCATGATGTAGCACCTGAGACTGTGGTGCCTAAAAAATTAAATGTTCAAGTCGAAGTAAAAGACAACAGAGGAGAACGTCACAATGTTTTGAGACATTCTCTTTTGTCTTTTTCTTCTAGTTGAAAGTTCTTTAATTTTTTCACACCCCAATCTCAGGCGTCACATTATAATTAATTATCACCAGCACACTTGCACAATCAGTTTTGCATTAAAGGGGTAGGGAAACGAAATTCCAGCGCTCATTTTTAGCTTTAATGTGTTGCATGTTGCACCATAACCTAAAGAACACCAGTCTTGCATTGAATGGCACAAGCAAACTAATTTTAAAGCTAATTAAACAATCTTTCAATGTGCACCTGGTGGATGCATGCGGAGCCTATTCGGGAGGTAATCTAGCAACGTTGGGGAACTTGCTATGTAGTGATGACGTAGCAGATTCCTTCGGAGCAGCGCCGCTCTTTGGCATTTCAACATTTTCCTTCGTAGCTTTCCTTCTCAACTTACAAATCGCGCATTGAACCAAACAGTCCAAGAAGACGGAAAGGAGGGACTCCCTCTTTTCGGATCCTCGTTTGTGCAGCCGGATGCAGCCATTCTCCCCTAGAAGATTAGCCAGTCGCTCAAAACTTGGACAAAGGTTGCTTTCCCACCCCGTTCAGCCCTAAGCTGACAGTGCTGTGGAAGCTACGTGCTCCTTGGGCCAGCCACACGCTCGTCACCCTACGGGCACTTCGAACGGCTCGGTTGTAACACGTTGACGCTATTGACACCAGCACTAACGCTGACAACGCCACCAAGGGCAAAGCTCATAATCACGCCAGCCTTGCTACTTCACGGATGCGGGGAATCTTTTCTTCCTGTTTTTGTTTGCGCCGGATATCCCATGACGCATCGCACTCTCCGTTCGCTTCTCTTCGAGCGCTTGTCTCGAGTGCACCGTTTGGAACGAAAAATATAGCCAGTCGTTCAAAATACAAGCGTGCGACTATCATTTACGGTTATTCTCCGTCATGCTTGACTCATTTCCGAACGAAATTTAAATATTTCAATTTTGCTTCCGTACCCTTTAAGGAGAGGAGACTCTTCTATGAGAGGATTGCTTGTGGAAGCAACGGGGCTGACGTTATGCCTCTCTCCTAGTACATTTAGCCCCCTTGAGTGCAACAATCCAGTGCAAAAGGCGGCAAATTCAGAAGAGGGACTTCTGAACTTGGCTCCATTCCTGAAAATAACTACTATGTGGCCACTTGATTTTATCAAATATTCGCCACTGTTCTTGAAAATAGGCCATGCCCCCTGGGCCCTCGGCAATGCAAACCAGTTAAAAAATCACTTTATAGGGAATGAAGGGGCATCATGAAAGATTGTGTTAAAATACTTGTACTTTACTTTGAAAGTACATTGTACTTACTTCAAGTATGTTGCACCCAGTGTACTTAATACTAAGGGGGATCACGGCCCTGAGTTACCAACTTTTCGCGAAAAAACGCATTTTCAGAATTACATAAGTTTGGCATCTATGCTAATGAACACCCTCGAAAAGTTTTATCAGCGTGCGTTGACAAACAACGCCAAAATATTCATTGACTCGTTGGTAACGCGCGAGGAGCACCGTGCTAGCTGAGCACGGAGACAACCGTGATAAGCATCAGTTTCCAAACACGATTGCTCCGCGGTTGCTAGGTCTAGCGTGGATCTGGTGGTCTCGTTCCAAGCGTCATTTCGCGGGCTCTCGAATTTACTTCTTTATTTCTTTACTTCCCTCCGTGCACGGGAGAGCGCCCATGTAGAAAACGCTCATTCTGGGGCAAGAATGGCGCTAAAAAAACCAGCGGGCGCTGCTATTAGCTGAGGTTATGAAACCTGCGCTGCGAGTGGCTGTCTGAACCCTGTCACACCGTTGTGGGAAAAGAGGAAGAGACAAAGACCATGAGAAATGCATTATTATTTAAAGGAGCGGAATAATGAATAGGAGAAAGAAAGATAAAAGTAAACCGTCAGAAAAAGAAAGGGAATTACAGGAAGAAAAAGTACAATAAAGAAATCTCTATACGCGTCTCAACACTAATCAAAGTTCCGTCAAGTCATAGACACATCAGGTGAATCTCGCTCACGGAGTCTTCCGTGGCGTGTCCTCGTGAAGGCGGTTGCCTTTGTCTCGATGGTTGGAGGTCGTAGCGCAGACTTGGCTGGGAGCTGTGCATGGCAGCCCCACGTGTTGGAGTCCGGCAAAGGTTCCGTCGACCAGACCGCTAGACTCAGCGCTCCGCTGACCGTAGCAGCTCTTGAGCGATCTGCAGGCCGACTGTTGCGGTCCGTGCTTAGCTTCCAAAACCTGCTCGGTCGTGGCGCTCCCCACCTCATTCTCTTCCAAATCTTCTTCGTCTTCGATCGCGGCCGCGGCGCAATCATTGTCGTGAGGATCGTGACACTGTCCTTGGTCACGTGATTCTTCGCGCGTGGTTCGCGTTCAGAACACGTTTTTCGCTGATCTGACCACTTCGCTCCGTTTCTCTTCGATCTTCCCTGCTTCTGTTTTCACTACGAAATGCCCGCAACTAAAGCTAATACGCGTAGAAGCTTTGGTAGACGCTCTCGCTTCACAAAACCGAGAGGTCGCGGATCCCGCAAGTGCTCAGAAGCTCCGGAGTTGACTGCGTCGCCCGCACAGTCAAGCTGCAGTTTGACTTCGTCGGAACCATCGGAGGATGCTTCTACGTCGCATTTTGTGAATGCTTCGCTCCCGGAGGAAGTCGATGATTTGACCACTTTCGAGCGGAAGATTCTGCTTTCGGAACGCAGCGAGGCCGAGCGTGAACCGATCGACGACAGCGATCCATCTCAATCGCTCGACGGACATCGCTTTGTGCACGTTTCAGCCGTGCGGACTCTGGTGAGCGCCTTGTTGTGTCCCACTTGTTTGGGACGCGGATTGGAGTTGGCAGAAGATGGAACTGGAGCAAATTTACAGTTTGTGATCGTCTGCAGTTCTTGTGGGGAGATCGCGAGGGCACCGCACTCCGCGCCTGTGGGAACGACTCGGCAAAACGAACTCGCTGCGCGCCTCTGTGTTGTCGGTCGGGACTGCGGAATGAGCTTCACGAAGCTAAAAAACTTTTTTGGAGGCATGAGTGCACCACCGCCGATGCATCTGAAGACCTACCAGAACATAGCAGCCAAAATGCATGACGCGTCAATGGAAGCGGCAAGCGACGCGATGAAGGAGGCCGCGAAGGCTGTGAGAAAGATGCAGGCAGAGGAGTCTCAAGGTGGAGTACAGGACGACGGAGACGATCTTCTTGACGTCTGCGTCAGTTACGACAGCACATGGCAAAAGCGCGGCCACACGTCGCACTTTGGGGTCGGTGCAGTCATCGAACTCGAAACTGGCTTGGTCCTCGATTTCTCCGTGCAGAGCAACTATTGCCATGGCTGCAACCTCGGTCCCAAGAAAGATTCGAATGAATATCAAGCTTGGGCAAAGTCGCATGAGGAAGTCTGCCAGAAGAACTTTGAGGGCTCCTCTAACGCGATGGAAGTGCAAGCAGCTGGTGACATCTTCAGCCGCTCAGTGGAACAGCACAACATGCAGTATGTGACAGTGCTCAGTGACGGGGACAGTAAGGCTTTCAACCATGTTGCAAGCTTAGGCCTCTACGACAAGGATATGCAGAAAGAAGACTGCGTCAACCATGTGGCAAAGCGTATGTATGCTGGAATGGACAAGGTGAAAAAAACCAAGAAGGGGCTTGGAGGAAAAGGCAAGCTCACTAATGTCGTGATGAAGAGACTTACAAGCTTCTATGCAACCGCATTGAAGGACAATGCTCCAGATGTTGTAAAGATGCAGAAGGGGGTCTTCGCAAGCTTATTGCACAGCTACTCGACTGACGCCGAGCCCCGGCACCAGGCATGTCCTCAGGGTGAAGACTCCTGGTGTCATTTCAATCGCCACAAAGCCCTGGTAGCAGCTGGCAAGCCAAGTGCACCACGCCCACATCGGCCAGCCTTCTCGAGGGACATAGCAAAAGAGCTGGTGCCGCTGTACAACCGTCTGTCAGACAAGACCCTGCTGGCAAGATGCTGCAGGATGAGAACTCAAAATGCCAATGAATCCTACAATGCGCTCGTCTGGAAGAGGTGCCCAAAGACCGAGTTTGCATCCCTACGTACTGTCGAAACCGCTGCTGCAATGGCGGTTCTCGAGTTTAACCTGGGTCCGCAGGGCTTTGAGAGGGTGCTCGAGAAGATGGGCATGAAGCCTGGAAGCCACCATCTGGAGCACACGAGGAAAGCAACTGAGCTGAAGATCACGCAGGCCAAGGCAAAGGCGCTGGATACCTCGAAGACTGCCCACAAGCGAAGGAAGTTAGAAGCAGTAGCAGCAGAGCAGAAGAGGGTTGAGGAAGAAGGTGTCACCTATGCAGCTGGCAGATTCTAGTGACATTCAAAGTGCAAAAAAATAAAAAAAATCCATCTTGAAACTTTAAACGCGTTTATCTCAGCTTCACTTTTTAGTGTCAAATATCAGTTCAGGGAAGCTATCATTTCATAATCAAATTATGCGTGCAGATATATTTTGGTTTTTCTATATTGAAATTTTCTGGAGAACACGACTGTGAACTTACTTTCTGCATTTTTATGCTCTTTTGTTATGAAAAGTTTATATTTCTTTTAAATCAAATGTACACACAAAAAAAACTTTTTTTCCATATTTTTTTTTTGTAAATAAATTTTATAATTTTTGAAATTTCTTTTCATAGTTGTCTGAAGCAAGTATTCTGCTGTATGTTCCAGCAAAAAAAACTGGCCATTTTCATTACCCTTTCTAAACGATAGCTTTCCTCAGCAGATACACTTTTTTATTATGAACTTTTATGTAACTCATCGTGGGATAAATTTATAGGGTTGAAAATTTCCACAGCATCCTTGTCCAGTGCTATGAGTACACCCTGCAAATTTCATGCAAATAAGACAAACGGTTCAAAAGTTAGCCTTCCGGAGTAGGTGTTTCCCCTTAAAGTACATCACGTCTCATTTACTTTGTACTTTACTTGAAGTACCTTTTAGATGTACTTTACCCAACACTGGCTGAAATGCAAGGTACTTTCTCCCCGCGGAGCCAGTCAAGTGACCAGGAAACCCTCTTGCTGATATATTACACGCTGGGAGAGATACCGGCACCGATCAGCAAACCGGCCCTGAGGTGTGGTGGTGATAACTGAAGACGGGGTTTGCTTTGTTCCGGTTATCTATGGATAGCGGGAACAAACGAAAGGCGGCCTCACCCTGTGCACTCCAAACTTGCAGTCCCGGCTGTCGACGATGTACTTCCGCTCTTCCGGAGAGATCAGGCGGTTCTGCTCAGGGGTCGCAGAGGACAGGAGGAACCAGGCGACAACCCAGACAAAGCCCAGCAGACCTGCCAAGACAACCAGTGCAACATTCCCGAATCCGTTATTTATTTATTTCCTTTACCCTCAGGGCCCGAAGGCATTACAGAGGAAGAGCAAAGTTGGGATCAAAACAATGTACAGTTATTCACACTCAACAAAAAAATGATTGGTTAGAGCAGACCTAAAAAGTACAGTGTCAGTGATGGATGCAATTGGTCTAGGAAGGTGGTTCCAGTCGAGGGATGTGCGAGGAAGCAAAGAAGAATGGAATGTAGATGTGATAGCGATAGCTACAGAGCGCGACACTGTTAGCGCGAACAAGCGATCGCCGGTTTTTCCAATATTTCTCTCTGAAACCAAGGGATGTCGTCCAGGTTATTATTGCTCTGGAAAGAGCTCATTTAGTTCTATAATGTAAGCGATAAAAGTTTGTCCTCACTAATAGCATTTAAAAGTAAAATGCGAAAATGCGCCGATGTCGTGTTCGTGCTAACAGTGTCGCGATGTGTACCTCAACTTCGTGGTGATGATCATGACGAGCAGAAATATAAAAGAGACAGGTGATTAATTTGTCGCGAAGCACAGAGTTATAAAAATTAAGTTTATTTTGCAAAATAAAGAGAGGCGTAAAAGCTTACGTCGCAGGAAGAGGAGCGGGAGTGACAAAGTTGATTTCATAGAAGTGACAGCTAAATGTATAATGATAATTCGAAAGAATAAAATGAGGGGATCTATCTTGAATGGCCTCCAATGCGGTGATCAGAGTGGCTTGTCCGGGATCCGAGACAAAGGCTGCATATTCTAACTTTGGTCGAATCTAGAGCTTTATAAAAATATTACCTTGAGAGAAACAGGTGCTAATGAAAAGTTATGCCTGAGGTAGCCTAATATACCGTTAGCATTAGAGGCGATATGCTGGACGATGTATTTTACGGGAAGGTTAGAAAGTTGCTGTATGCGACACCCGGTTAAAACGGGAGTCGACGGGGATCAGGAAATCGCTTCGATATATCCGCTTTATTTCGTTATAACAGGCACCGATTATAGCGAAGTGCAAAAAGGAATGGGAAATGTAGTCTCGCTGCGCTGTGGCCGCTATTTCGTTATAACTGACTTCGCTATGTACGGTCTCGAACAGTATATGTACACCTAAATGATTCGTAAGAAGGTACCGTGTGCAGCTGAGCCTGATCAAAGGAAAGTGATGTATGTAAGTTTCATGTGACTGGCGAGATACACGCATGGACTTACATTTGATTAATGCCCGAATAGCATTCTTTGGATACTTCACGCACTTTTCGTCTATGTATCTATCTATCTATCTATCTATCTATCTATCTGGCTATCTAACCTCTTACGCCGCGGGTCGATAAATAAATAAAAAAGACCGGCGCCGGCGGGATTCGAACCGTTGACCCTTTGATCAGCAGGCAGACGCGCTAACCACAGAGCTATGAAGGCAGTCATTCAAGGCACTCTAAACACCTGTTTATATCTTTACCATACGCGCGCGTTCCATGCACGAGGAGCTCATTCCGCTCTCGTGAGGCTTAGCACTGCCCCTAGCTCACCCTCTCCCGCGCTCGGGAGAGGGTGATGTAGCGGCCGTGCTCACCCTCACGAGGCGGAATGAGCTCCTCGTGCATGGAACTGCGCGCCACCAGCTAGCTGTGACAGCGCTGTAAAGCGCGTCCTATGAGTAAAGATATAAACAACCGTTTAAAGTACCGTTGGTTGAGACTAGCTGAGACGCCAGAAAGTCTGGTCGGTACCATTTTGAGTGTTTGTGCGTATGGCGCGTGCTTTGCTCGCCTTCCTAAGTGACACAAACGCACGTGCTGGGCTGCGGAGATCGTGCGCAGGGCTGTGAAAGTGTCAACAAATTTAGAATCGCCTCAAGAGTGGGCTGGCGTATCTAGAGTGTACCGGCCACCTGACGAACGCGCATAACTCCGCACCGTTTGATGCTATTCGCATTAACGTAGATAATCATTCCCAAAGGATGGGTTCTGCTGATTTTACTATTAAGAGTCATAGACCATATGTCTCGCCACTGGTAAGAGCTGGTTCACACGCTTGTACAGCAAGGAGACACTGCCCAGAAAAAGAAATTCTGCAAAAAAAGTTGATTTTGAAAAATGACATATTGACATCTACCAACATCTAGAGAGTATTCCCAGCAAGTTTTTCATAAGTTTACACTGCATAGTTAATTTTTTACAAATTATTTTCTGTTCACAGAAGCTAAAGAAAAGGTAGAGTTTGGAGCACTTTGAGTGCATTTTTCCTCCGTTCAGCACTTTTTGGTATAAATTCCATTTCCCCAGTCAATCTATCGTTTGATAATGGCAATACAGGGAAGGCTCGTTCTTCACTCTTCCTGACTGAAATTTAATAAGGAATGCGCCTATGGAATTGTTTTGTCACTTTACGGATGTCTCCTATAGAGAAATGTTGACATTTTGTCGAAGACACAGAACACCAAAAAGTTGATCAAAATTTTGCACAAGAAAAAGTTTGTAGAAATAAATGACTTTTTAAAAAAAACTCTCCATAGGCGCACCCCTGGGCATTCTGCTACGTATCTAGCAAATAAAAATCTGGAATGTTGCAATAGTTTTTCCAACGATAGGTCATACTAAACAATGTAGGCGTGTTGTTGCTGATAGAAGGTGCTCTAATTTCCTTCCCATTTACCGACAGACCTGAAGGTTGGTTACGCACCCTCAGCATGACCACCAGTGTACCCTGTCAATTTCAATAATTTAAAGCCAAGGGTTCAAAAGTTGACCCTCCCGAAGTGTACACACCTTAAAGGGATACTGCAACGAAATTTCGGCACCTTTTTTTGTCTATACGTATTCGAAGGAGCATGTATCACATCGGACACGCCAACATCTTGTTAAAAAAGACACGAAAAGGAATTTTAAAACAAATGAGTAGCAAAGAGCACCTGGTGGATGTCGCTCAAAGCCTCGTTTCTAATGCCCGTCTAGAAACCTTGACAGGTAATGATGATAACTGTCTCGCCTTGAACTATACATGCTTTGAACCTGACGTCATCCCGACAGCTGTACGGCCAGCACAAGAGAAGAGGGGAGGAGGAACACCCCACTTAACGGGACTCTCTTTTGTGTGTCCCAGATGTCGCTATTGTCCCTCTACAATATTATAGAAGATTAACCCATCACTCAAAAATTCACGCCAAAGCAGCTTTGCGGTTGGTTGCAATTTGGAGTTTATTGGAGTTTATATTTTTTTTAGATTTTCAATCCTCAGAAATTCAGTTTATTTTACCGTGTTCCAGATTTTAGAGCGCAGCTTCTTAGGTGCCCGTTTCCTGATTGAGTGGCGTCGCCGTCAGTGTCGGCGTAACCGTGAGGTGCATTACTGTGGGTAAATTTCCCCGCTAAATTTAGCGGAAAATTTTCCCCGCTTAATGTAGCGGAAAAAATTACCCGCTGAACTTAGCGGAAAAAATTTCCCAGCCATATTTAGTGGAAAATTTTCCGCCATATTTAGTGGAAAAAATTACCTTGCTAAATTTAGCGGAAAAAACTGCCCACAAAATTTAGAGGGAAAAATTCCCCATAAATTTGAGTGAAAAAAATTTCCCCTAAATTTAGCAAAAAAAAAATTTCCCCGCAAAATTTAGTGGAAAAAATGTCCCCACTAAATTTAGTGGAAAAATTTCACACATTTAGAGGAAA